>JAUTXW010002849.1:0-152500 GCA_030620095.1 Kuschelorhynchus macadamiae | reverse complement strand
AAAACAAGGTAAGCTTCTTTATACTTAATAACTTGAAATATTTAAGTTTATATATTAATATTACTTTTCTCATGATTGAATATTAAGCAGTGTCTCCTTCCTTCTTTTCTTTGGTACTGATTTGAGTTTTGTAGACTTTTGGTATTGTCTGATGGAGCCGGTGAAGAACAATATTAACAGGGGTTGAGACACCATTACGTTTCATATTAAAATTGATATAGAGGAAAATGCCGCCAATTATAAGAAGAACATAAGAACTTGTAACTGCATTACAAAACATAAACACCCCGTAAACCATCTGGAGTCTAAAAATTGTATGCCCTATTGTAAAGTGATAAATACCTTCCATATTTTGAAGCATCAGCTATTCTTAAAATAGTTTGAGGAGTGTGTAACCGAATCTTAAACTCTGTATTTATGTTATATGTAAAAGTTAAGTTTGAAAATAGGCTCTGAATAAAAGCGCACAACTGAGTGCAATTTGTGGGTTTACTCAAATGACTTTAAAATGTCTATACAATCGTTGTGTACTTATCTATAATTCAACAAGTTATTACTGATTAAAAAAATGGTTATCTTCAGTGTGGTTGACACAGTGATTATTTGTTATTGAGAGGAAAAATTGGTAGGCCGAATTTACTTTACCTTTTATTGTAAACGGTGTAAAAATGTCAGGATTAGGAGAATTTTTTACTTGGATTTTCTAATAAGTCATTTTTATAAGAGTCACTTGATGTAAATCAGATGTGTCAACTGTTTATCGTATATATATATACAGGGTTATGATAAATTAAGGAATAAATTCATTGTCTTGGAAATTAAAAAGGTAATAGAAAAACGCTCGAACCCGTCGATTTAGATTTATTTTTACGCATATTTAGAAATTATTTTAAAATATACAGGAAAAGTTGTACAACTGTCATCTTTGATTTTTTCAATACAACGCCTTATTTTTTTCTGCTGATTTGAATTCTCTATGAAATTCTAGACATTTTTGGTATAACATAACCTATACTGAAAATCAACAGTTATCGAAATATGTTTATCTAAATAAAACATAAAACACATATCAGGAAATTAAATAAGAAAACTACTTTATTAAATTTTGAAAATGTCCACCATTTACAGCTCTACAATGCCCTAGACGATGGAAAAACTCACATTGCACATTAGTAACTGTATCACATTGAATATTTCTTATAACAGTTCGAATACGATCCTTAAGAATTTCAATAGTATGTGGCTTATTTTTATACACTTCGTTTTTCACATACCCCCCAAAGAAAAAAGTCTTAACGGGCTTAAGTCCGGCGATCTTGCCGGCCACTCTATTGTCCCACGTCGCCCAATCCATCGTCTCGGAAAGGTTTCATTTAAGTATCTCCTGACATCAGCTGCAAAATGGGGTGGTGCCCCATCCTGTTGATACCATAACAGTTCACTGCTGGTATAAGATTATCTTCCAAAAATTGAAGATACATTTGCCCCGTTAGTGAGGAATCAAAGAAATATGGACCTATAACTTTATGGCCTACAATACCTGCCCATACATTAACACTTTGACGATACTGTGTATGAGTTTCCCTGTACCAGTTAGGATTTTCTTGTGCCCAGTGTCTAAAATTTTGTTTATTTACTTCTCCATTGAGACAAAATGTTGCCTCATCTGTGAAACAAATTCTTTTGACAAATAATGGATCATGATTACACATGTTGGTCATAATTTCGCAAAACTCGTTTCTGCGATCTGAATCATCATTTATTAATTCTTGAACGAATTTCACTTTATAGGGATAAAAATTTTCTTTTTTTAAAAATTTGGAAACTGTTGTTTGATGTATATCATTATCATAGGCTGCGTCAGTAGTTGAGGAATGTGGATTATCTTGAAAAGTTAAGAGAACGTTTAGTTTCTTTTCATCTGAGATCCTAGGGCGACCTTTTCCAAAGCGGTCCGTAACACTACCAGTATCCGTCCATTTCCTTTCTATTTTGCTCACTGCAGACTGAGTAATAGGTTGCCTATGAGGATATCTGTTGTTAAACAGCTGACAAACTTCTTTTTGTGTCCTGGTCTTATCACCAGTACCAAGCATTATTAGAATTTCAATTCTTTCTTTCTCTGTTAAACGCATAGTCAATATTTGAAATCAAAATGGCAGATCGTAAATAAATTATATGACTTGTCAACACAGTGACAGTGACAAAGTCATTTTTCTTTGGGATTACGCGACAGACATAGGTAGGGTATACATACAAATGTCCGATAGGTTATTAAATACATAGGTTTTATTTAGAAAAGAATATTTCGATAACTGTTGATTTTCAGTATAGGTTATGTTATACCAAAAATGTCTAGAAGTTCATAGAGAATTCAAATCAGCAGAAAAAAATAAGGCGTTGTATTGAAAAAATCAAAGATGACAGTTGTACAACTTTTGTGAGTGACCGTGTATAGTTTAAAATAATTTCTAAATATGCGTAAAAATAGATCTAAATCGACGGGTTCGAGCGTTTTTCTATTACCTTTTTAATTTTCAAAATAATGAATTTATTCCTTAATTTATCATAACCCTATATATATATATATATATATATATATATATATATATATATATATATATATATATATATATATATATATATATATATATATATATATATATATATATATATATATATATATATATATATATATATATATATATATATATATATATATATATATATATATATATATATATATATATATATATTACATATATTGGTTGTCTTTAAAATTACCTACCTTTAAATAGTTAGACATTTAATGATTAAATAATAAACACTTATATTAATGTTATTTGTAGTAATAATGTTAATATGTTTAGCTAGTTAACATCCCTGCATTGTTAATTTAGGATGTTATAAGGAAAATTTGGAAGTTTTTTTTAACTATATACTGTTTTTTAAATTTGAATGTATAGATAGTTTAGCTGAATGCTTATCAATAAAAAATGTATATTTTTATAAAATGTATGTATGTATTTTATTCCTTTTTTAGTGGTCAAATAGTCTAAAAAATCATTTTGATTAAAACTTAATCCCGATTAAGTCCCCTATCAATTTCATAACAGTAAAAAACTTAACCGAGTTTAAGACTCAATCAAGATTAAAAACGACGACAATAAGTAAGAAACATTGGTGTAACTTTTGATTAGGCTGAGATGTACTGGGTTTCTTTTTATATTTTGAACGGCATCTACAAGATTTATTTTAGAAGATGTAAAATACAAAAGTTTTGGGGTTTTATCTGAACCGGCAGGATTCGCTAAAAATTACAAAAGACAATTAGAAAGTAAAGAAAATGAATATCGGCTTAAATGTATTTGGTATCTTAAAGGGAACACCCTGTATCGCTTCAGTAAGTGAGTCTCTCCTTGCTGATTATAAATATACCATTTCTTTTATTTTTAAAAACAGCCGAGAAAAAATCCCTGTCTCAAGAGGCAATGAAGAAAGAGCACATAAATATAAGGTCAGTAGGAATACACTGCCTCTTATGGCATGATTTTTGTCAATTTTCTTGGTTGTCTTCAAAGATGCAGGCTGGTACATTCTTAATCAATAAAACGATAATATACATGAAGTCCCATTTAAAATACCAAGTTTATTTTTTACTTTCCAATCGTCATGTGTTTTTTTTTTGGCAAATCCTGGCGGTTTCTATATAACTTTAAAAGTTGGGTATTTAACGATTTTCTATACTTTAAAAGAAAATAGATTTGTTCAAAATATAAACAGAAAATCTGTACTAAATAAGCTTATCCTCGGTTCATCCTAAACTCAACTGAGGTGGTTAAGCCTCCCATTTACAACGCATTGTTGTTAAAAAGTCATTTAAATTAAAGGCAATTTATTTTAAATGAGAAGGTTTAACCAAGCCCTAGTTGAGCTTGAGATAAGCTTTCTTGTAGAACTCGGCATTAGTATATTGGCAAGGTTAGGACTTGAGCGCTTGGCCACTGTCAACCAGAGTCTAGATATTTAAACATAGGACGTAACATCTTCAGTATAGACAAATTAAAACTATATTTTATCCAAAGCTATATTAATATTAGCTTAAATTAAACAAAATAATTACAGTTTATTATTTTATTTATTTTTATGCAGTAACCAAATCATCCGGGAACAGTGATGCATTAGGTATTAATAAACTGTTTGCGGGTTGCACAAAGCATTTAACTAAGCATTAACTAATCAGACCACTCAGAATGTGACATACCACATAAGTGCGTCAATGTCAAAAATGATTCTAAACGTCAGTTAATTTTATTACGTGATTAAAAGTTTTGTGCAACTGGCTATATGACTTTTAAACTTACACTCATCAAAAAGGCTATAACAATAATACACATAATATCTTCACTTTAGCAAACCAACACCTTCTTCCGTACTTAACTCGAAATAAATAGACATAAAGCACTCGCAGGAAAAACTAACCAGAATATTTTATACTTATTAAAAAACATGAACATTTAACTACAAAATGCAACCAATCATCATCTCGTATTTTCGATTGGTTCTGTAACTCTTGGTCAAATCCATTGTACGCCAACGGAAAACCACTACGTAGAACACGTTCCGGTAGTATAATAGCCGAGTGCAAGTACATTTTTAAAAATTTAGATATGTCTTGATATAAGATAGTTTTCAAGGCAATCACTGTCCATCGCCACCGCCCGAATACGGGTACACTTCAAGAGAAAGAAGAAATTAATAAATATTTCTCTTTATAGGCAAATATATTGGCTAGGGGATCTAAACTATCGGATAACGGACTTAACAAATACTCAGGTGAAAACTTTGATCCAGAGAAATGAAATAAATACGCTTTTAAGAGTGGATCAACTTAATCAACAACGGGAAAGAGGGAATGTGCTTTTGGTAAGAAATATATAAATATACTGCTCGTAAATATAATGCATGTGTTTGAAAACATGTTTTGGCATGATCAGTCTGTTGATTGTCTTACTAATTCTAACGAATTTTTAACATAAGTAAAACGTTCAATCAACCCCGAATAAATGGATTAGCTAAGGAGAATGTTGGATCATAGCTTATGTAATATTAGAATGATAACTGCTAATTAGATAATTGGAATATAATGTATTTGTAATTGTTAAAATGTGTTGATATCCCATAATGATTTGAATCGTTGATTTCACAAACAGCCGAACTGCACTTTTTGTCATATTTGAGTTATAGATGGGATGACATTCCAAAAATCGAAGGTATATCGATTAGGCCTAAAAATAACCTAAATTGAATATTCTAAATATAAGAGGGGACAGAAAAACCTCTCACATTTGAAAAGTTAGTAAAAGACGCCTGTATTTTCTTAGACTATAGCGGCTTCTAATTCATCAATGATACTTAGGCGGTGTACAATAAACTTGGTCTCTAGGTATTCGGAGAGAAAAAAGCACGGCTCGGCAGCAAGATGTGAATCCGTAAAGCGTCCCAATGAAACATTCGTTTCTTTTGATATTTTTTTATTATTTAAATATTTATTAGTTTTTCTGCCGCACCCTGAATACCCGAACTAAAATAATAAACTGACTGCAGAACCAACCTTAATCCATTTAGTTTCTGCACTAAATTTTCGGACATTAATCAGCATGAGTACCGAGGAATGCACTTTAATATTTCGTTAGTTTTTACAATTATTCTTTTTCGGTAAAAAAAAGTAGCAACATTGTTATTGTAGCATAAGTCTATGTTGTCCCCCATATTTTTATACTAACCGAGTCCCTGTACTTTTGCCAGTAGATCTCGTTATATCTAACAGCCACGTTCCAATTTCTACAAAAAGTCCATTAAAAACTCTCAAACTTGTGGACGAAAATACAGGGGCTTTTTGTTACTTAGAATGACACTTTCACTTTTTTGGAACTCCTAAGGGCCGTATGGTTATATAAAGATTTATTTTTCCACACACACACACACATATATATATATATATATATATATATATATATATATATATATATGTATATACATGTGTGTATTTTGTTTTGTTAATTACTCGATGCTAGGTGCATCTCAAGTGAATAAATAATATATTCTTTGTGCATGACTATGCAACCAAATATATGTAGTTAAATTACAACAAAATCAGCTCTAACTTTCATTAAATATTGACTTATCAAATGATAAGAATCTCGATTTAAAAAATAATAATTCATTTAATATAGTATCAAAAGCTAGTTAACCCAGAATACTGATGTTAAACCTGTGTGCTGCAGACTCTGGCGACATCGGAGTATGATAAACAAAGTTCATTTAAGTTTTTGGTGTGAAATCGATTAACTCAGCTGTAAGGTTTCGGATTAGCAATACGAAGGTCTCGAGTTTCAATCGTGGTTTGGGAGATGACTTTGTTTAGTTTTTTTTTAATCGAATTTCGTTATAATAACTAATAAAAATGCGGATAAGGTTAGGTTAGAATTGGTTAGGTTTGCTGTAAAGAAAGCGCGCTAACAAAATTCCGAGTCTAATAATAAATAAATAAACCTGCCGAAGCCAGATGCCAATTTGGCAACGTCGGTATTGTGGGTTAACTAGCTTCTCGTATGGAGTGTATGTGGTCTCATCGGTGTGCATCAGATATTCGAGAATTGGTTAAATGAGATCTAAAATTATCAGACGTGTAGCCCAGTCGGTAATTGTTTTATCCATTTATAAATCTGCAAAATTTTAAGAAACACTCGGACTCATTACTGTGCGCAATTCAAGTCCCCTTTATTTCATGTTCCCTCTAATAAAAGTTTAATTACGACTCATCTCGGTGTCTTATATGGGATTTATTTTCAAATCATTAAAATGAACCAATAACCTAAATATTCGACGCGCAGTGACAAGTAAACATACACTCCATTTTCCCAGAGTGTAAAAATCTAGGAGCGGTATCAGAATGTCATAATTAACCATACGTCAGTTTACCAGACGCGCAGCGATGAATACGCATTTTGGTCGTTGGCTCAAGAACCATACGAAATAATTTATATATCAATTAGTGAATCAATTTTTGCCGGTTTAAATAATCGTCAAAATTCGGTTAATCATTAAATTCGAATAATCGACAAATCGAAAAAAAATGATTTATCGAAAATTAAATCGAATAGTCGAGAAGCCGATTCATTAAGAAAAATCGCCGATTCATTAAGAAAAGTCGTAGTTATAACTATATGAAACTGATTTGCAAATAAACTTAAAAGTGATACGAGTGTATAATTTGCCAGTTGATAGTTTTCATCGTTTTGTAAATGTACGGGGTTTTCTAAAAGAGAAACCAGAACACTGTGGCTTCCCAAGCCATGTTAAAAATAACGGCTTTATGGTATTGAAGAAAAAAACATCGGCAGTTGGTAATTAAAAGAGTGCGATAATACATCTTTTCTAAAACTAGAGATGGTCTTCCTATTTCAGAAATTTTAGATCGAATTATTTTTAGGCTCTCATAGAGTTAATTTTTTTTCTTTGTATAAATAACTTTTTTTCTATTTTTTGTTTTAATAAAGGTGATATATTAATGAGTAGGATATTGAGGTTTATTTTTTGGGGTTTTAGTTATATTTGAAATTCATAATATACTAAAAATTTCTGGCTGCGCCACTGAACAGTGGAGACACATATTTCAAGCCAATGTAAAATATACAGTGTGTTCCATTAGAGAGAACTTATCTTGACACTTTTTCTTAACCTTCCGATCGTCTATTGTTATTTTTTCTTCATTTTCTAATTTCTGATAAAACCTTAAGTATGTGCACATTTAAAGTTTTTTGTATCTCATATAAGAAAATCTGTCCGTACGGCACTACATATCTCTGAAGACCTTGTGCATATACAAATTGTACAATTTACTTTTTTTTGGTCAAACGAAGAATAAAGTGCTGGAGAAATTTCGGTAAACATCTTTACCCTAGACATAATAACAGGGAGACCCAACATCTTGTGTTGTTTCAATCATAAAATCGTGTGTTTTGATGCAATGATTAAAGTAAATAAACATGTACTCAAGTAAGTGTGACAAATAATATCTGTCCTCCTTGTCGCATCCCACAAATGGCAACGCTGTAAAGTTAAAATATAATATGTCATGAGCGTAATATTTAGTAATAGTAATATATTTTTTATTATGTATGTTAATCGTGTAACTGCTAATCAAAATTAAAATCTAGGAGGCATATCCCCAAACTGAGTTTCGATTGGTTAAAATAACTACAAAATATTTTTCATATCATATTGTTTATTAAAAGTTGCTTAAATGGGTCTTAAACTACTTCTCAACTTACTCGCCATTTAGATTCAGACATTTATCGTACGTATCACTATCTAGGATATTGCCGTCCAACGTGTTCATCCAGTCTGCAACCGCTGTTTTTACTTCATCATCGGTGTTGCATTGATGGCCTGCTAAAAATCGTTTTAAGTCAAGCAAGAGGTGATAATCATTAGGCGCAAGATTGGGGCTATAGAGCGAATGATCAAAAGTTTCATCATTGTAACTCCCCAAAAATGTCTGCTGCTGCTATTCGCTTTACCTTATGTTCGTCAGTAAGAATTTTCGGTATCTATCTTGCGCACAATTTTTGATAAAGCAATTTTTCTGCACAATTTCATGAATCAAAAATCGTGAAATTTGTGGAAAATGAGTGGTCAATTCCGAAATTGTAAACCTCTTTCACTTGTTGAACCAAACTTCCGGTGACTAGTGATGTCCTCCCACTTGTTCTTCATCGTGCTAGTTTGTTGGTTCAACTGTCGACACCATCTTCTTAACATACCTTTCCTTACTGCATTGTTGCCATAAACATTACAAATTTGCCGAAAAATCTCCCCTGGTCGAACATTTGTTGTGTTTAAAAACGTATTGCGCAGCTGGGCGGATTTTCTATAAGTTCATTCATGTTGATAGCCAATGGCATATATAAGGAGAGGTCAGGGGGGACTGGGCCTCTCATACGATTGTCCGCCCTCCCCCTACTTTGACCTTATATCAAATTAATATATATTTTACTTTACATTTTATTACAGTGTTAGTAAAAAAGTACCTATTAACACAAACAAAAAAATATATTTCTTTAGGCAAACAGACTAAATGCAATTTAAAGCTCTCTTCATAATGTCTTGGCTATTATTATGTAAAATGCCTATTTATTTGTATATTTTTGTAATACAATCCGAGATCAGATTTGTGCCCAGAAGTATCTTAAATTTTAAAAAAGACAGTAAAACTAAAATTGACAATATATTTCAGTTGATTACGTTTAAAAAAAAATAAAATTGCTTTTTGCGAATTATACAGATTATTTCTACTTGGTTATACTTATTTCAAGCGCTGGTGTGAAAGGTCATTTTCTTGTTTGAGAGGACTTAAGACATACTTCGGAAAAACAATTAGTGGTGAGAAGCTTTCGGATCTAGCCATTCATAATCTAGAAAAAATCTTACGAAAAACTGAACTGGAAGCAGAATTCTCAAAAATTGTGTATGTATCTACTTACTTTATAAATTTAGCTTAGTTTCTACTAAATTAGCATTTGCATAATTACGTTTCCTTTTATTAAAATAATTATGACTAATAAATCTGTTTTTTTTTTATTAATTAAAAAATAGATAAATAGATACCTACTCTACTTTTGAAATGTATATACAGAGTTTAATTTTCCACAGTAAAAATTAGAAAACTAGGATATGGACCCCCCACTTGCACACTTAGTTGTGCGCCCCGATGGATATGCCAGTGTTGACAGCACGTAACAAGATCACTGTCAACGACGTACGAGTCATTGATTATCTAAGACTTCTTATTTAGTAAGGAAAGTTTTGCTGATCAGATTTGTCACAATCGCGCCATTGGCTTAGAATATTTCCTCAATCGGAACTTAGATTCTGGACTAAGTATTATCACAGCGAGTATATTATTAACATTTCTAATCTATTTTTTTTATATTATGCATAAGAACGAATACCTAAATTTTGTTTACTTTGTTCTGAACGCAAAATAACCTGCTGCTTCTCAGTAGGGTAAACAGTACAGTTGTTGGCACTCAGGGTATTATTGGCACATAAATATGGATATATTAAGATTCCAATATTAAATACACAGTTTTTGGGTAAAAAGATCTGGCAATATTGCCATTCGCCATCCAGTAATTGCATCATACTACTTTTGACAGTTAGTATTGTTGCACTTATATGAACAAGTGCATGACGTGTGTGTTCCATAATCAAGGATAATTTTAATAAAGTTCATAAGGTAGGCTTGCTATTTTGGTTTGATTTTAAGTAAAATTTTGATATGGTTATGTGTACAATAAATATCATTTAAGGCTTTAAAAAAAAGTGGATTGAACGGATAAAACAATTATTGGCACTAAGTGACAATTACTAAATAATGTTTTCTACGTTTTTTACTAAACTTTCTAGCCCATTACATTTCCTTACGATAAATTTGAATCTTTTATTTTAAAAACAAAAATATATTCAGATATAGTTGTTGGCACCCTGCCAATAACTGGATTTTGTGTGTGCCAATAACTAAATCGACTTTATTGTTTCAATTTATATATTCCCAGTTAGGATGGTCCTTAGGTAAACAATTCGTATTTTTTACAGAAAATGCCGAAAGTTTACGAAGGAAAGAAATATAATAAAAGATATAGTGAAGAGGTCCTACAAAAAGCGTTACAAGAGATAAAAAATGGGATGCCTAAAAAAACTGCATCAAAAAAATATGGTATTCCACGTGGTACACTGCAGTTTCGATTAGGTGAAAACTTCTCTAAAATTCGTCATGGACCCCTACCAGTTTTAAATATGAGAGAGGAGACCGTCTTAGTAAAATGGATAGAAGTCAGAAAAGGCTTTCCGCAGAGAAAAGAAAATCTTCAGTCCAGTGTTAAAGCTTTTCTGGACAAAAACCCTAGAACAAATTGCAAATTTAAAAATAACTATCCAGGTGATGGTTGGTATAAAAGTTTCTTGAGACGCCATCCAGTTTTAACTGAAAGAGGAACGGGATTTAAGAGGTTGGTTTTCAAAAATAGAAACATATTTAAAGGATGAAAATCTATTCGATATTTTGCAAGATTCAAAGAGAGTCTTTAATTCTGATGAAACTAATTCTCAGTTATGCCCAAAAACAAAAAATGTTATAGCACCAGTAGGTACTCGCAATGTATATGAGGTAGATCATGGCCAAGCAAAGTCGACAGTGACAGTTTTATTTACATTTTCTACTGCAGGAGAAACAACCCCTCCCATGATTGTATTTCCTTATAAAAGACTACCAGCTGACATTACTTCAAATATTCCAAGTAATTGGGGAGTCGGAACCTCTTCAAATGGATGGATGAAAGCAGAACTTTTTTACGAGTATATCGGCAATGTTTTCCATCATCATTTTGTAAAATCCGAAATAAAGTTACTTGTAATCTTATTTGATGGAAAAAGGTAGTGTTAGAGTGGAGAAAAACTAATCCAACAAATTTACTAGCAAAAGATAAATTAGCACCTATTTTGGATAAAGCCATAAATCAGTTAAAACCCGAAACAATTATGAATGGGTTCCCTGCGTTCGGAATTTTTCCATGGAATCCATCGGCTATAGATTATACAAAACGTTTAGGCGAACTAAAATTACCGAAAGATACTCTAAATTCAAGAATTTTAAAAAACACAACTCTCACTTTTTCCAAATTTAAAGATATAGTGGGAGAAAATTTATTTCAATGCATTGAAAGTATTAACGCTGCAAACATTCAGTCACAAAGTGAACATTTTCAAGCACTCATCAGTATATATAAAGTCTTTGTACCAGACCACATTGTTGCTGAAACAGAAAGCGAATCGAAGAATACGAATATACTGGAAGAAAGAACCGAGAATTTAAAGAGATCACTTGCACGAGATAAGATAAAAATTAAAGGTAATGAGAAAAAAGAATTTAAAAAAACTGAAAATATACATCTCGGTGATGGAGACGAAAACGTCCAAGTCTTTGATTTAAATGATATCCCAATTATTTTTATGTCATCTCCATCTAAAACAGTAGAAACATTATATTTAGTTTATGAAGCGACATGTACCTTGAAAGCAACTATGGAAACTGCCGAACTAAAACAAAATGACCCTGAGTTAATAACTATAATGGCAAACACCATGACCCTTAGAGAACTCCCCAATGAAACACCTGAAATAAAAAAATATTTAATGTGGCCTGATACACCACAAAGAAAAGGAAAAAAAAATCCAAAAACTGCCGTTTGTATTGATATCTGTCCAGTGGAAAAAAATTAATTTAGAAAAGTTAAATAAAAGGAAAGCAGAAGAAGAAACTAAAGAAAATAGAAAAAAAATTAGACTAATTAAGGCTAAACAAAAGATGCAAACAAAAAAAAATTCGGTAAAAAGAAAAAGACGACTACCGCAAAAAGCTAGGAAAATACCTGAAAAAAGAAAAACAAATAAAGAATGCGTTGAAAAAATAAGTCCAGTCTGCAGTTGTAAATGTCATTTCTAACGTTTTAATAAGAAGTAAGTGTGATGAAAATAAATCTTGTGAAACGAATAAATCGTTAAAACCAGTGCATGCCAGAAATTTATTTGAAAATGAAACAAGTATCAATGACCCTATTCATGTATATAATTTTGAAGAGTTTGTTAATAATAAAAAAGTGTTTTCAGGGCTTTGCTTTTTTTGCACTTTTAATATTACACAAATTATCTCTGGTATAAAATGTAATACTTGTAATAGAAATTTTCACCCTTAATGCATTAGAAAACATAATAATATGTCACCAGTTGTTTAAAGCTATGTTTGTCAAGCTTGTGTAAAAACAGTAAGTAAATATTTAAATAATAAGTACGTATGAAAAATACATTTAACTATATCGTTAAAAATAATTTAGAAACTACTTTAAGTTTTTTATTGGTTAAAAATAAAAATCATGAATAATAATATTTATTTTAAAGCACTATTAATGTTTTTCGTACCTACATACCAAAGGTTTTTGAATTATCATGACACATTTTTTATTTTATAAGGGTTTATTGTGTAATTTTTTTAGTAGTTTATAATGTTTGTTTTGAAGGATTTATGTTGTTTTTCGTACTTACCTAATGTTTCTGAACAACCATGAGTTTAAACTATATTGAGAATCGTGTTTTGTAGACAACTAGACAAATATTTTATAAATCTTATGTTCTTTGTTGTAATAAATATAGTATAATATACCTAATAAAGCTATATTCGTAGTTTGTTTAACTTTTTACAGGTGCCAATAATTGTATTTTAATGTGCTAATAACTATATTTTGGGTGCCAATAATATATTTTTAGTTCAACTAGATATTTATTGTGTTTTAGACGTTAAAGTATCACTAAAGTTGTAAACGGATTTTGTAATCAGTAGTTTAAATACAGATGTAACGTGTAAAAACAATTGTGTGTCATTTTTCTGTCAAAACAAAAAATTACAGCAGAAGTAATCAAAATAGTTTCTTAAAGTGCCAATTACTGTACCCCTTACCCTATTTTAAAATAATTGGGAACAAATGTATATTTTTTATGTCGAATATGTATAAAGAAATATACATACATGTGTTCTTTTGTCTAGCTTAAGGAAAAAAGTACAGATATCTAATTTTGCTTTCTAGAGAACGCTAAAATAGCAATTATAAGTCATATTAACCCTTAAAGTAATTAACCGCACTTACAAATTAATAAAATTTTATAGAAAGAATCTCGTATCGCGTACGCAAATTCATATGGCAAACAACATTTTGAATTACACGAAAAAAGAGACGTTATGACTTAAATAGTCCATATTTTTACACACTTCACACTTACGCATCATATTGCCCAAGAACTCGCACAAAAATTATCAAAAATAGCCCGAAAACTCACAAAAATCGCCCAACAACAATGGTCTTACGTAAAGCAGTATTCCTTTCCTCGATTTACGATGTTATTAGTTGTTGTGAAATCATGTACTCTGCTATTCACAGAAATGCGGCGCTGTTGCTGGGGTTATGGCGACCGACATTACTGAAATTTAGGTATTTGAAGTGCATTTTCGATTTTTGACAGTACCTATAGCAATAATTTTAGGTTTGGTATTTTGATTGTGTCCAGGTACAGAGAGTGTTTTTTTTTAAATTAAGTGTTCAAAGCATATAAAAAAATTTTGTTTCTTAACGTATTGTTGACCAGTGGCACAGAAAAATATAACGCAACAGAAGTCCGGTCAAATGATATAAAAGTGTAGCCATGGAATCAAGCCGTATGCCGCAAAGGGCGACAAGAAGTTTGTACGAAATACTAGCGCCATCTCTCAAATAATAGCCAAGTTTCTAACAGCCACTGTTGCCGGTCGTTTCTATTTTTTAGGTGATTTGAGGACTAATCTTTTCATCTATACTCTATACGCTTGTTTGAGTAATTAACATACATACAAAAAACAAAAGAACTATCAACGGCTAGTTCAAATCCTTAGACTTAAGAACACACAATTTGAAAGATATATTGTTCTTAGATTGTTGGTGCTCATTAAGAGGTCATTTTTCGAAATTCGAAACCTGAATGGTTGATATATTTCCGAGGATATTTCCATCAAATCTTAAAAAATCACAGTACAATATTTTGAAAACCTTAAAATAATCTTATTTTATTTTTTAGATATTGCAGATTTATTTGCATTTCACAGGGTAAACGGAAAGTTTTGGAAAAATACTAAAAAGTATGTTTTACATGCCTAAAATCATCACGTCGAAATTAAATGGTGGCCTAGTGAAATTAAAACAAAAATACTAAAACACTACTTGTCCAATTTACCTGAAATTGTGTACAAGTATTACTTGGAATCAGCTTATTACGAATCCGAGATGGTGAAACAAATGAATCGCTTAATAAAATATTTAAAAAAATCAGCCTGAAAAAATACTTATTAGAATAATTTCAAATTTTGTGCCAGCTTTAAGTGTGATATAAAGAAAAACTAGTAAAATTGTGTATGAATTTAAAATGTCGGCTAAATAAATTTTTTAAAACATCAACGTAAAAAATCTTATTGTTCAATTGACTTCAAATTGATGAATCAAAATGGCGGTCTTAAAAAATCAGGATAAAAAGTACTTATTCTTATTATTTATTTTAAATTATACCCAAAGATCAATGGCATGGTAGCACTGGTAAAATATCCAAAAAATGTGCAAATCTAGGTGCGCAACTAAAATGGGCCACACTTCACTATTCCTAATAAAAGGAAATAATCATAATGAGGGAATGATGCTTTTTCATTTAAGCCCAAATGTTCAAAGAGATCAATATTTCAGAAATAGTGGCGTAGCCAGCTGTTAAGAATGGTGGGAGGGCAGGCTAGACTAGGTGCTCCAGAATGAAATAATATTATATATTATACAAGGCCGCACGAAAAAATATCAAAAATACTTTTAAGTTAATTTATTTCACAAACTCTATAACGCCTTTTAAATAATTTTTTTATTTATTTTGACGTTTGTTCATATGGTCTATAAAAACAAAATTCGATAGGTACAACGTTTAGTTGAAATTGCTACACCTAGAATTATAAAATTTTATAAACCATATTCATTTTTGATGCAAGCTCCAAGCAAGAAGGTACTTTTTAAACTTCGTCCCCTAAAAAGGTAAAACATCACCCTAAAATTTCCAAAAATTAATATCTTACGACAGAATTCTCTTGAAATACAGCGAAAGACGAAAATTTTATTTTTTGCATGTTTCATAGGTACCTATATCATTTTTCATATTAAGTTGTACAACATACTGGATGACGCAAAATGTGTGGGCAAATATTTAAAAGCATGTTTTAACAGACATAGCTTATTGTCAAAACAGGTTCAATATGTGTAATCGAGAAAATCAAGTAAAATGAGAACTGTGTTCATAAATTAACTATTAATATCTCATAACGGGCAAAATACTTTGAAAAGCGCTGAACACGAATATACTACCTTTAATTATTGTTCATGTTTTCGATTTCGAGAATATACAGGGTAATCCAAAATTTTGTTTAGCTTTATTTAAGGGTGTATAGCAAGCAAATTATAAATAATTGTCACAACTTTTTTCCTCTTCAAGGTAGGAGTCTCAAAATTTTAATTCAGCTTTTCGGCTTTTAATGTCTTAACACCAATGGTGTATCACACTCAATCTTCTGGCAAAAAATGTATCTATCCTATAAGAACCATAATTTTGGAATGATTTTGACAGCGGCTAAAGGAGTCTACAGAGTTTCATTAGATTTAATTTAAAATGGGTATGCAGTGTTTTATTGAGTATCATCGTACATTTATCGGTCTTATATTTTTGAGACACCTTGGTGTATATCTAAATATACTTTTGCAAAATATTTTCAAAAACAAACTTATTTTTTCCACACCTGCCTAAAAAGTGCGAAAATTTCATCTTTTATTTGCGAAAGGAAAATATCACTTTCCTTCCTAGGGAAAAATACTTTTCCGTTAATTTTTTATTCACGGTATACAGTGGCGTATTCAACAGGAGTTGGGAGGATAACCCAAACCCCCCCCCCATGCCTTGCATCGCGCATTAAGGAAAAGTGACAATCTTCTTTGTGAAATAAATATTTATATACATAGAAGTACAAGTTATGGGCTGGGTAAATAGAATTGGACAGTTTGTATGTTCACTGAACCTGTTTCGGGAGGAATGGGAAATATTTTAATATTTTCAGGATGTGTTTGGGAGGTCAAAATAATCAAAAAAGATTATATATTTATAGAACCGCAAATTTTTACTTTTCGAGATACAGGGTCTTAAAAAAAATTAAAAGAATACGTTTTATTTAATATTCTGGGAACGTTTATGTAACTAAGTATGTCAAATCAATATAAAAGTCATGAATTGACACTGACATTTAACAACGTCAACTTGTTAAAAATCATTTGAAATAATAATGTAAGGATATGAAGGTATTAAAACAGTTTGTTAATTATTGCTCAAAAACGATACGTCAGACATAAACAGATCCCCTTAGAACAGATTGCCGATTATAAAAAAGTTATTAATTATTAATTAAGAGCAGTGGCGTTTATTTTTTTTTCGTGAAAAATACCTATCTAATCCTATGTTGTCACGGACGCCACTGGTAAAATTATTAAAATTTATTTTGTCGACGAAACCAATACAAATTACAACCAAATTAAAACTTATGGCAGAATACATAAAAAAAGTGAATAAAATTTAGACAAAATTATTCTTAAATATTTTTAAAATATCATTCTTGCTGCTAGATACCTACCCTGAACTACCAATCATTTAGCTGTACTTGATAAAGGTACAGGCAGGCTCTAAAAGAGAAACTTTAATTTTATTAGTATTAACAATAAAACTTATCCCCCTTCTAGTATTACAATTAAAATATTGGCAACGATTTCCTGCCACAATAATCAAAAATACAATTGTATGTCTTTAAAAACTGCAATATCCAGCGGCCAGCTACTAATAGATTTCTAATGAATATGACTGTGCTCTCGCTCTAGCAACTGCGAATTTCTCCGAATTAAGTTAGATGGCATAGGATCCGGTTTTTTTCTGGATTTCGCGCCCATAAAATGAGATCCGGGCCAGTGGGTAGGTACATTTTTATACTGTTTTCTTGCAGGTTATGTGGGTGTGTTTGAAATAAATAAATTATGTTTATAAAAAAGGATTATGTTTAGAAGGGAAGGGGGCACTTGCTGTAGGTACCCATATGAAAACAAACGGTTAGAGCTGCAAATTCGTGCTTCTAAATATTTCTCTCTCTCTCTCTCTCTCTCTCTCTCTCTCTCTCTCTCTCTCTCTCTCTCTCTCTCTCCATCCTTTTTCTTAACAAACTGGAAAAAAATCTTTGTAAAAATATGGCCAAAAGATAAAGAAGGTGTAGCATTATATGTATGCCTTTTATGCCAACAATTCATCAGTTGTCAGGTCCCAAATTTGTAAAGAAATGTTGCTTAATACGGATAAACTGTTTACTTACTGCTATCGTATCATATTCATATCAAACTTGAACGCTAATTCGAATTTGTGTGATTCATATATTGTTTACTAGTAAGGACTAGAAATATTTTGTACATTGATATCGGTATTAATAGTAGTGAATGGTTGATTTTTTTAATAGTAAGTACATTTATATTTCAATCTTTACATACATAATCAGATAAAATGCAACTTTTTAATAAAATATACACAACAGGGAGGATTGCTTGAAACTATTTATATTAACTACTTGTAGTTGGTTGTCATAAATAAGGTATGTGGTCTCAGGACCTAAAAATGAGATCATTAAATGTGTATGCAATATATAAACTAAAAATTTAGGTTCTGGCCTTAAAACTCCTTAAGACGTTTCTATAATGAGGAAGGACACTTTAGATAAAAAACATTTCATAATTATATTTCGCCTTTTTTCCCGTTCTCTTCACAAATATTTGGAGAATATTAATATAATAATAAATCGGTAGAAAACGTAGATGTCAGTTAATCATGCTTTTTTTAAATTAGTCACTTTATTTTGAATTAGCAGAATTAAAACTTATAATTTAAAGTGTGTTTCCTACAGATTAATTATAAATATTTGTAAAGAGAAAGGCAAATAGTGCAAATATAATTAATGGGTGTGGTTGAATGGATAATGCCTAATAAATCTGCAGTGTTTAGGACCTGTCCAGAAATGAAATATTGTATTGTCGAGAAACACCTTTAAGATTTTGTATTCTGTTCTGTCATTTATCGTCATTTTACTTTGCCTTTTTGTATTTTTTAGTCCCCTTTTTATTAGCTTCAATTCTCTGTGTTGTGTGTGGCTGAAATCTTTTTTAGTGGATTTTTCACCGACTGTTCAAATTTAGCATGCGTACACATTTTGCGTGTCAATACAGTATTCTTCCATTTAACCTATTGAGTTTGGCATACATATACAGAGTGTTACAATTCGACATACCATCATTGGGGTCTCGGAAATGATAAGAGATACAAATGGTGGCAAAGTTGCGTAGTTAAAAAAGGCTTTTTAATATACCGTCGAGAAGAAAAAGTCAAAAATTGTTTTTTTTTTCAATTTATTTTGTTGAAAATATTTAAAAAGATTTTACATCCTTTTTGCATTCTCTGTATAAAACTGTATTAGTATCTCAGATATTAATATCAGCATTTCGTCTGCGCTAACGGAGATCATTACGGTGGATATTTTTAAATACTAGCATGTTAGTATTTTTATTGCAATTTAATGTTTGTAATAATGCCAAGAGATGTGTATTTCAGGATACAAACAACACGTTTAATTCATCAAATGAAACAAAAACAGCTTTCTTGGACACATTTTATAAACTTTTATTACAAAGCCAACGTTTCGGCACCAATTTGCGTCATCATCAGGGCTAGTAAATTTAAATTTAGGAGGTTCTTCACAGTAACATGAGTGGTGTCGACAATCAACCCAAAAACCAAACGAAAAACATGCGACAATAATTTAGCTGCAGGAATATGATGCTGCTGAGAAGGTCGAAGGTTATAATTCTTCTCTGCAGCTAAATGATTGTCGAATGTTTTTCGTTTGTTTTTTGGGTTGATTGTCAACAAACATTCGACCTTGTGTGCTATGAGATATTGTTTGATAAACTGTTACAATATAACATTAATCGAAAAATTAAACTTATAAAATCCTATTTTTTTTTATCGTAGCCAGTATATGCCCTTAAGCCCTAATAATAAATCGGAAACATGTAGAGTGAAAAGAGGCCTTCACGGCTCAGTCCGTGGCCTAGTTTTGTTTCTGGTGTCCGTGAATCACGTTAAGAACTGCATCTTTGATCCTGAATGTTATGTCATTTTATTTGCCGATGATACAATGGCTCTAAACAATCTGAAAAACTTGAGATTATTGAAGAAAATGATTTAAATGTGAGGAGTGGCATTCATACATGGATTACATCAAATAAACTGACTATTAATCGGAGTAAATTCCAAATAAACTCCAGACGCTTAATTTTTCCTTAACTCCCATTAAATCAAATCATCTAGAGGCTGTCAAGTTCCTAGAAATCTACTTGGAGTCTGGCCTGACGTGGAGAGTCATGTGGTCAACTTCAGTAACAAGTAAAAAACTGATTAAAAATATATACTGCGCATGCTTTCAAAGTCTGCGCAGTTTAGCGCCGATGTATTCGCGTTCTCCTGTTCTGATTGGTTCGGGATACAGAGAAAATTGTTGTGATGTTTTTATTGGCCTCAAAAATCCTCATTCTGCCCTGCATTTACATTTTAGCTTGCCTTTTAAATGCAAAGAATATTTAATTAACTGCACTCGTAACTGTAACATTTACTATTATAAAATCTGTGCTAAAAAGCATCTTGTTGGTAATTATAGCAGAACTCAGAGCCAGAGATTGTTAAAACCACTATGGTATAAAGTTTTTTAATGTACTTTCAGAGACATTAAGAAACCGACCTATGAGAACTTACGAAACAAAAATAAAAACTTTTTTAAAAATGAAGGCAGGCATTTATAGTGAGGAGGAATATCTTTCAAACATTCTTACTGAGATGTGGGAATTATAGCAGCACTTATCTTTTTTCTATTTTTCTGTCTCATATAGACGGTTGTCTTTTATTGGATTTGTGTTATCTATCTTTAATTGTAGTTGTGATATCTATGTTATACCGTTCATCATTATTTTAATTTGAATTTAAGTGCCTGCAGCCAATATTGTAAGTTAACTAGCTCTTATGTTCAAAGAGGCTTTACTTATTTATATATTTGTATTTTATTACTTTATGTATTTATTTTTGACGTGTAAATATACTTTGTATGCCTATCACAAATAAATACAAATTAATTCATAAATATGCATTAGTTAATTAACTAATTCATTCATATACTAATGGTAATTTTAATACCTAAGACCTCCTAAAATATATTTTGAAACGTCCTAAACAACAAGAGCCCAACGAGGTACATTTCAAATACAGGACAACATACGTGAATATGGTCTGTTTAGAAAACCAAGTTATAAACATAATAGCGCCATGGACCAGTTTAATTGAAATTTGTGCTGAAACTACGCTAGTTCAGTGATTTGTGATGGGTCTTTAAAATGTTCCTGTGTTTTTGCTCTCCATATTAACTTTAAAGTATCACGACTCTTTAAACGGCCCTAAAAATAATATGAATATTTAGTAGTATTTTCTTAATTTCTAAATTAATTTGGATATGATCACTAAACACCAACAGTAGAGAGAAATTGAAAAGAAAAAAAAACGTTGCAATTAGATTTAAGACGTCTTCATGCCTATAAATTATTAATTGTAGTAGGGTGCAGTAAGCATCGGAGTTTACAAAACTGCAGTAAAAAATACAGGTTAGTCAGGCACGTAGCCAGGGGGGGGAGGGTAGAACAAGATAAAGCAGTGGCGGCTATTCAGGTGAAGTAGTTGAAGTGCTACTTCACCAGGAAAAATAAACAAGCAAACATCTAACTATATTTATTATATATCTCTTAAAATTTAAGTTTTTACATTCATTTATTCACCTAATTGGCAAAAAATAAACCGTACATCTCGAATAAAGATTTTACTTGACCGTTGGCGGCATGTCTTTTTAAAACTTTCAATCGAACTTTATTATAACAACTATAACAGTGGCGCAAACCGCTTCGACTTTGCTGGAGGTGCTATGTTTATTTTACGAATTTCCTACTACGTTGCCATGACAACGCGTACGTGATGACGTCGACGGCATGGAAGATTAAAGTTAACATACAACCCTCTCGGTGAATTGCTAGCGTAGTACACTACACCCACGTGTCGTTCAGTTTGGGGTGGTTGTTTACTTTTATTTTCGCGGATTTCGCTGCAACCGGTTAGTTCCTTTGCAGTTTACTTGACTGTTTTGTGTTGTTACAATTTTATTTGATGTCGGGTTTATTAATTTACATTATTGATGACAGATGAATCCGATCACGGATGTGGTTTGCATTTTGTTGGAAACTCCATTTAATTGATGGAAGGAAGAAGATCAGAGTTTTAATCGGCAACCTGGTTTTCGGCGTACAAATGGTTATGTAGTAGTCAAATATTACAAAAATTGTTTTGCTGGCCTTGTTTACTTGTTTCCAATAAATATTCAGGGTGGAATAAGAAAGAATTTGCTATGTTAAATATATGAAGGTCTTTACATAAATATGAAGAGTCGGCAGAGCATTTAAAATGCGAATTAATGCTAAAAACATTTGTAAAAAATCAAAGCACTATAGCTGACACTTTAAAAGAAAATGCTAAACTATATAAAATACATTTTAACGAAAACCTCCGATTAAATAGACTATTTATGTGCCTTGGTAATTGCAGTTTTAACAAGAGTTAGTGTTTCGCGGCCATGTTGAGAGCAGCGAGTCAATAAATGGGAATTTCAAAAAGCTTTTAGGTTTATTAATATCGAAGAACTAAAAGATTATCACAAAAAAATTAAAAATGTTTTTACTGGTGACTCGAAAACTATTCAACACGAAATAATTAATTATTAATTGAATTTAATTGAATGCATTTCTCATTATTTAAATGATCATGTAAAAAATGAAATAATGAACACACAGTTTTTTGGATGACACCACTGATACTATTTTATAATGTCAGCTCCGATAGAACGTCGGAGAATTTATATTCTCTATTGAATCAAATTTTGGACCAATTTGACCATAAACATAAATTAATAGGCCAATGTTACGATGACGCAAGTGTGATGTCTGGCCATCTAAATAGCCTTTAAAAGAAAAAGAAAAAGTGTCGCAGGCTGTATTTGGCTTGATGCAGCAAAGTTTAAAAATATTTCTAAATGTCGATTTTTTTTGCAAGCCTTAGTGGTATTCCCTCATTTTTTCATCACTCAGCCAAACGAACGTATGCTCTTACACCTGCATCTACGAGGCGTATACCAACAATTATAGAAACTCGTTGGTCTTCAAATTCGAAGTTAGTAAATGTAATTGTTCAAGTTCCGTTCTTCAAAAAAAAAAATCCTTTGACATTCATTTTTGCATATCCAATATAAAACGCTGTCGTGAGGCGCTCTGTAAAAAAAATGAACATTTTTTTTAATACCATGTTTGATAAATCAAATTCTATTACAGAAATAAATCATTACAAACGTGAGCTTGCTAAGCTTTCACGTGAAGAAATTATTTAAGAAATTAGGTTTAAGAATAGAACCCTTTTTTATGAAATAGTGGACCATATTTTAATGGAAATGACACTAAGCTTTCAAGACTCTGAAAAACTTACATTTTTATGTTTTGCAGAATCTGCTAAATTTTCCGAATATAGTTTAAATTTTCCGACTGGCCCGTTTGAAAATTTGTTACAGTTATATGGGGAAATATTTTCAAAAAGTCAACGACTTAAAAATGAGCAGCTTGGTCTTATTCTTGCCAATGACAGTAATTGGAATATATCGCTGCAAGAGCAAGTAAAAAAAAATTATGAAAATAAAGATATATTAACCAAAGCATATAAAGTGTTTTCCCTTATTTTGACAATACCGTCGACAAGTGCTTCAGTGGAAAGAAGTTTTTCTTGCCTCAAACGTGTAAAAACTTATTTAAGAAATAAAATATCTCAAAAAAGACTTACTTCTCTAGGCAATATTTCAATTCAAAAGGAATGTCTGGAGGAGATTAGTTGTTATAAATAAATTTGCTGCTATATATAAGTCGTAAAAAAAAAATTCTACCTCTTCCACACATTAAAAAAAAATCTGAAAAAAAAATTATTGCTATATTTTCTTGTTTCATTTGCACTTCACTTACTTTTTCACCCGTGAGCCGCCACTGAGATAAAGATTTGTCGACCTTAATTTTGGCTGTGTCCTTAATCTTTGAAGTCAACTTTTAACCATTTTTCTTGACTTAGTGCTTTAAAAATGGGTATACCTTTACCGTCGTCAATTTTGTCAGTTTAATATACAAAATTTAAGGGGAATTCACGATATTTCTATTCATTACGTTGAGCATCCATCGTCTTTAGTGTATACATTATACGCGGAAAACAATTTTCACCTTGACAGGAGATGTCAGTGGGAAAAAAATTAATTAGTTTTTGATTGATTTATTTGAATAACTATAGTTTTTAGGGAAACAAAATTATTAGAACTATTTCTGTACAGAATATTCTGACCTTCATTTCATATATTTACATAATTGCTGCAGTGATTGGCAATTTTTGTAATTATTATTTTGAAGGGAGTTGCATGGGGTCTGGCAATGTTTACTTTGGTTTGCATCGATAGACCAAAAGAGCTACAAAAAAATGTCCTGCTTTCCAATTTTCTTGAGATTCGTCCTAAAAAATGGCTTTGCTTTGGCTCTAGATTATAAATCCACCTTTTGAATGTATATATTATGTGAAGCATATGTGTTCTAACATTACTATTATTATCGATAATACTAGTATGTTATTATTAAATACTGGCGAATAAATACTAATAAAACTGTAATTAATTACGCACTGATCCTAATGTATGGATAATACAAAAAAAATAAGTATGAAAATAAATGTTTCATTGCTCACCATAATTTTTTTCAGGACTACACAGAAGGCGACATTACTTTCCCGCCGACATACAAATTCGATTTGTATTCAGACATATATGATACCAGTGAAAAGGCTCGTCCTCCTGCATGGACTGATCGAATATTGTGGAGAGGAAGAGGCATTCACCAAGTATATTATAGGTAATCTGATATAATTTTAATGACTTCTTAGGTATACTGTCATATAATTTTCCCCCAACATATGACTTTACAAAGTCTCCAAAACCGAAGGAAACATAGATCCAAATATTGCTTTCACATTATTTAACCCTTAAGGTGGGGGACGTGCCGAGACATGAAACACTGTAACTTCTTATTTTCCTTTACAAAATTGTAAGAAATTTGAGTCCAAAGCAAAAATGTCAAGAAGGTATTTCCATTATGGTTTATATAATGGTTCAATCTTCCACGTGCAAATGAATAAAATCACTTTAAATTCGAGATTTGATTTAATAAATTAAACCCATCTAAACGGTTTATCCGATAAAAGCACGTTCATTAGCATATTAGTGGGATAAGGGGCCCTTTGTTCAAAGATACTACTATGAACGTCCCTGAGGAAATCTGTCTTTATAAGCAAGACCTGAAGCAAATATTTCGTTTGGCATCTCTACATCACTACATTGTTTTGAGGTGTCTTTTTTATGAAATCTGCAACTGGAAAAGACTAACTTCCATCCCCTAACAAGTGGGTCTTTAAATCATCATTCAACTATTTATCGATGTCTTCGCTTCAATCAATCATGGCACCTAATATGTTTGATTCTTACTTTTCGGGGTGACATTTTATCCTCTTTTTTTGGTATCGAGATTTTATTATATAAACGTTAATTAGGTTTTAAACAATATAACTGACAAAAACAGACCGCCGTCGCCGCCCCAACTTGTAATTGAACATTTTTTCATGAAATCACTAATAACCCAGTGGTAGTTGGGATTTTTACGATGAAGAACTAATATCATAACGTGAATATTTTACTATAAAGAAATATTAAAACAAAACCGTAAAGAATAGCTAGTATACAAGAGATTCTCTGGTGTAATTAGTTGTACCATATGTCATGTAATTATTCGCTGCGCTTAATATTATTTCTTATAGAAATCTCTGATATTTGCCTCTCTTTCAAGCCATTTGGGACTAGTTATTAACACTAGGTATTTGTTTTCTTTTTAGAAGAGGAATAAAAATGTGTGTGGTGTAAAAAAAGAACAAAGTATTTATTTTATAGAGTTATATTTATTATACACAATTAGGCAAAAGAAACTTAATATCATTTAATTTGTATAGTTTGTTTTTTAATTCCTGAAATTAAACCAGTTAACTGACGCACATCCTAAAAATATATAAATGGAATTGCTTGAATATTTCTTAATTATTCTATATTTGAAGATGGTGAAATTTAGAAGTCAAATAATGCTCCATCAAATGTTAATAGCTTTTCACAGGCCTTTTATGATGCTCTTTCTGTACTTTTAATGGTCTAAAATTCCCTTGATAAAATCCTAGAATTGTTTGTTTTTTATTTTCTTCTCTTGAAGCAGAAATTCGGAAAGTAGTAGCTTCTTAAAATGGAGCATTTAAAAATTACCAAAAATGTTAAAATAAAAATAATATAAACAATTTTAAGAAATTTAGACATTTACCTATTTATAATAATAAAAATGCTTTTGAAAAATTACAAAAAAAAAACTAGCACTAATCAAAAAGAATTTCAGATGTTTGACAATATTAAATCAATTTTATTCTTATTAATCACCCCGATAATAGTAATTTATGTAACCAAGTGCACTAAGAAGTTTGGAAATTTTAACCCGCAATCACAGAGTGAAAAAATACCTTAATGCCTTAAAACATGTAATATTTTGTCTACGATTATGTTATTTTACAAAAAAAAGAGTAACTTGCAATCATTTTTATCCAGTGCACAGTGGTTGATTTATACGGTAATATGGCAATAAAGAAAAAATAAGCTAGACACTTATTCTTATCACTTATTTCCCAATGGTATTGTCTACGAACGTATTTTTCTTGTATCAAGTTCTCAATATAAGCAAATTTTCAGATATAACTTGAAATTATTATTTTAAGTGTATATTTAATTTAAAATATTTCTGTAAAACCTATTTCATATTAACATTGTATGGGTTAAAGTGTAGTATTTAGTATAATAATAATTTGATACAGTCTAGTTACATGCCCAGGGTCATGATATTTATACGATGCAATCTACTGGATAGTGGTTTCTAAACTTGTATGATTTTTAGCTATCTAAAAATTTTAATTTTCATATTAATAATATTAAACGCAAAAACCTCTAGCTAGCCACAATAGATGAAAATAAACATCGAATTTGACGTTTAGCTGCTTTAAAGCACTTTATTAAAAATATATACAAATCTAAAGCCTACCTTTCAATAACGGCAAATCGTAAATAATAACCGTCAACTAACTAAATAATATTTTTAGTTCATTGTGACCCCCTTATGCCATTTTATTTAATAATTTAATTTTTTTCACACTTTCCATAAAAAGATGATATATGCATGGACATGAATAAAACTTGTATACTTTATATAACGAATAAAAAGAATTATATAATTTTTGCTTTACTGGTCAAGCAACCTGAGGAGGGGGTAATCAATTTAATCGAAGATCCTTTCGAAACTAAAATCTATATTCAACTGACTATTTATTCTTGTTTCATCTTTCGAGGACATACAAAAACCTAGTAACATGTAACAAAAACAAACTAGTAATATTTTAAGTTCTTCCCTGCAAAAGGGCTATATATTGAGACATTATATTTGTCACGCAATTGAAGGTATCGACAAAAAATAGATAAATTATTCTTGTGGTATCAGTATATACCTACTTTTTAGTATCAGACTATTTTGGTCAAGATTACCTATACCCCAGGAGAAAAGTTGGGGTCAATATATAAATGCCATTTTTTTTTAATATTAAAATATTTGTTATTTAGTATAACAATGCAGCCCCTATAGCAAACACCACACTGTTACAACAGGTAGCATCGGAAGAGTTCAAACTTGCAAACAAGGAAAAATAAATGTCAAAAAATTATATTATCAATTTGTTAGCAATTTATTTAATAACATGTTTAAGTACGCACTCAGAAAGATGTTTGATAGAAAGTCTACAGTCAGTCTTGTTATAATGATATAAAAAAATTACAATTATTTTATAAAGGCTGCAATTGTATGTAGTGATAAATTACGTATTGTGACTATACAAACTTATTAAACAAAGGGTTAGAAGACTTTTCAAACAAAAGGTAAGAAGGCATTTTCAAGGGACTAGCATCCAGACAGGTGCGATAGAGTAGCAATTTGTAAACGCGCGCGGTTCACTGATAGAGTGTGATTGTTTATAGCTAAAATTTCATCTTCAGTGAACATATTTATTTAGCCTTTAACCGGATAGGTTAATATACTCAACGTCGAGACGAGACGAGACGGGACAAGGCCCACGAAAATTTCGGACGAGATTAGCCAAAGTCGAGACGAGATGATGCCTTAATCTTGTCGCGTCTCGTCTCGCGGCATCACTATTTAAATTACATATTCTCCAGATGTTTACATTGAATCATAATTCTAATTTTGCCCGTTTGTTTTTTAGGAGCCATATGGACTTAAGAATAAGTGATCATAAACCAGTTAGTGCTTTATTTAAGTCGGAAATTAGTGTAGTGGACCCCGTTAAATATAGAAAAGTTCATGAAGATCTGCTTAAGAAAATGGATAAGCATGAAAATGAATTTCTACCTCAAGTTACAGTGGATCAAACTGAAGTCACATTTGATTTGGTTAAATTTAGGGAACCCCAGTCCAGAGAAGTAATCATTGCCAATACTGGAGTGGTAAGTTTGTCTACAGTCTGCTGGACTGGAATAATTAAGATTCAAAACCATACGTTAATCGGCATATTTAATTAAACTGTTCTCATTTGCAAAATATGTTCACTATTTTTATTTACTTTACACAAACAGAAAAAAAAAACCAAATGCGATAATAAAAATCCCCTAATTACCTAAAAAGCATGTTCCTATATTCCCGCAATATGCGTATGGGAATGAAATAATTTATTTACTGATTAATTCTTTTTTATGGTTAAAAACTATAGTTTTGATAGTTGGGCCAGCTTCACTGAGACAGGACTAATATATATACAGATATATATATATATATATATATATATATATATATATATATATATATATATATATATATATATATATATATATATATATATATATATATATATATATATATATATATATATATATATATATATATATATATATATATATATATATATATATATATATATATATATATATATATATATATATATATATATATATATATATATATATATATATATATATATATATATATATATATATATATATATATATATATATATATATATATATATATATATATATATATATATATATATATATATATATATATATATATATATATATATATATATATATATATATATATATATATATATATATATATATATATATATATATATATATATATATATATATATATATATATATATATATATATATATATATATATATATATATATATATATATATATATATATATATATATATATATATATATATATATATATATATATATATATATATATATATATATATATATATATATATATATATATATATATATATATATATATATATATATATATATATATATATATATATATATATATATATATATATATATATATATATATATATATATATATATATATATATATATATATATATATATATATATATATATATATATATATATATATATATATATATATATATATGTATATATATATATATATATATATATATATATATATATATATATATATATATATATATATATATATATATATATATATATATATATATGTATATATATATATATATATATATATATATATATATATATATATATATATATATATATATATATATATATATATATATATATATATATATATATATATATATATATATATATATATATATGTATATATATATATATATATATATATATATATATATATATATATATATATATATATATATATATATATATATATATATATATATATATATATATATATATATATATATATATATATATATATATATATATATATATATATATATATATATATATATATATATATATATATATATATATATATATATATATATATATATATATATATATATATATATATATATATATATATATATATATATATATATATATATATATATATATATATATATATATATATATATATATATATATATATATATATATATATATATATATATATATATATATACAGTGTAACCTCTATTATCCGAACATGCGATTTTCCGAATATCCAGTTAACCGAACATGAACAAACTGATGCCCTTATCCGAACAAGCCTCGATTAACCGAACAACGCCGCTCCTTCGATCTAAAATCGTCATCCCCACCAATATATTACTGGCGAGCCGCGCGGCGTCGTGTAATCGGTCATATACGCATCTTAGTTGTTCTGTCGAGTTGATGCGTGTTTGAGCTGGACATACGTTTTTGAAAAAGAAAAAGAAAGCGTACTTGTTTAAAATTGAGTGACAAAATTAAAATTTTAAAAAGTTTACAAGCTGGTCAGACTGTCACAGGGGCGACTTTAAAATACAATGTTGGAAAGTCCTCAATATCCGATTTTAAAAAAAAAATAGCCAGAAAATATTTGGGTATGTCGCCACCTTAGACACTGAAACTAAAAATCGGAGAAGTCTCAAATTAAGTGCCTACCCTGATGTCGAAAAGGCTGTTTATAATTGGTTTTTACAGGAGAGGTCTACAGGTATGTTAGCTTACAAAATTATGTATCCGTTTTTATGACCTAACGGCTAAAATTATTTTAGGAACCCCTGTGTCTGGTGAGCTCCTTTGCGAAAAAGCCAAATTTTTTTAATACACAAACGTATAAAAACGCCAATTTCAAGGCTAGCTCTGGTTGGCTTCAAAAGTTTAAAAATCGTTATGGTATCCGCCAATTATTCATATCAGGGGAAAAGTTATCTACTGATCCTACGGCTGTTGAGCCTTTCAAACATCGGCTTCTTAAGAAAATTAAAGAACTTAAACTTACGGCAGATCAAATTTACATTTTTTAATACACAAACGTATAAAAACGCCAATTTCAAGGCTAAAAAGTTTAAAAATCGTTATGGTATCCGCCAATTATTCATATCAGGGGAAAAGTTATCTACTGATCCTACGGCTGTTGAGCCTTTCAAACATCGGCTTCTTAAGAAAATTAAAGAACTTAAACTTACGGCAGATCAAATTTACAATGCGGATGAAAGCGGCCTCTTCTGGAAAATGTTGCCGCAGAAAACACTGGCTCACGCGGGAGAAAATTCAGCACCAGGAAGAAAACAATATAAAGAGCGAATTACATTTATGCCATGCTCTAATTCTACAGGTACTCACAAATTAAAATTGTTAGTTTTGGGAAAATCAAACAAGCCACGTTCATTTAGAAGCAGTACCATTCCAGTCATCTACAAGGAAAAAAATAGGGCATGGGTAACGAGGGAAATCTTCACGGAATGGTTTCATACGTCTTCTGTTCCTGCCGTGCGTAATAGCTCTTGCAAAACAACTGCCAGAAATTCCGACAGATGAAGAAATTCAAAAATGGACACTTGGAGATGAGGATCCTGTGGAAATGATGAACGACAGTGATATCATAGAAAATTTGAACTCGGAAGAAGAAGAGGAGAATGAAGAAGAAATTAGCAGTGGACGCTTGACTCACGGGGAAGCAGTAAATTATTTTGATAAATGCATAGCGTGGGCAAAGGAGAATGGAGAGGAGTCTTGCCACATACTCCTTTTAGAACAGATGCAGAACAGGGCAAAGCAACTGGAAAGGAATACTCTCGTTCAACAAAAGATTACGTCATATTTCGTAAAAAACTGAAATTTTCATTATTATATGAGTTTAAGTTTATTTTATTGTTTAAGTTTATTTTATTATACATTTTAGATCTGTACCTGTATAATTATAGATAATTACACACTTTAGACTTCTCTTTTGTATTATTTGCCCCATATTCGATTATTCGAACAAAAGGGTTAACGGAACAATGGCTTGCAATAAATAGTTCGGATAATCGAGGTTGCACTGTATATGTATATATATATATATATATATATATATATATATATATATATATATATATATATATATATATATATATATATATATATATATATATATATATATATATATATATATATGTATATAAACGTATGTAAAAGGCACAACAGACAGGATCGGAAGAATTCTCAGACAACACAACATACAAATAATACACAAGCCACAAACAACAATAGGTAAACTACTTGGAAACCCAAAAGACTAAATCAAATTGGAAAACCACGGAGTATACAGCATTCCGTGCCAGGACTGTGAAAAAATGTATGTTGAGCAAACTAACAGGAGAATATCAGCAAGAGTAGAAGAGCATAAACTCAGCATCAGAAACAAACAAACAACCTCAGCTCTATTCCTACATCATTAGGAAACCAGCCACAAAATAAATTTCGATGGGTGTAGGGACATTGCCAATATAGATCATTATAAGACCAGAATAATCCGAGAAGCCATGGAAATTGAAAAACAAGGTGATATAAATAAAAGGGACGAATCATTAAAACTACCCACAGTATGGAAGACAATAATCTAAAATCACAAAAAATCAAGCAAACAACAAAAGCAAAATGCTACCATTTCATTCCCTTTTGACACATTAGTTTTAACAAATTTTGAAGCAAATCGGGGGCAATAATACACATCAATCATTTAAAAGGCACCTTGTACTAAATTTTATTAATAGGTTTTATTTTTTTTCAAGAGCTAGTAAAGAAACATATACATATATCGTTTGTAAACAAGAGGCAAGAGTTAACTCTTTAAGATTTTGTTTTGTTTTTGGTAAAAATTAAGGATTTTTGCCAAACTTATTTTTGCTCTACTTTGGACTTTTTTCACTATTTACTACATAATTTTTAAAAGAAAATATAGTTTATTTTTCAAATGATTCAAATACGTGTCAGTATGTCATTCCTTCAACTTTTTTGATCTTTATATAGTTCAGACAAATTAAAAACCGTTGCACGTCATTGGTGATGCAATTAAATGGTTGACATAATACCACTGCACAAATGTAACTGTAATGGAACTGCCACAATGGACATTGAAGAAAGAGACATTTTGACATTTGAGGTTTGTTTATCTTTCTTTAGCTTTATACTTTTATCTTATGGTCAAAAATTGTTCTTTTTGGAACGATCATAGTGTTTTATTTGCCTAGCTCCTATTTACAATTTTGCATAATGTCAGAGCACTTAAACAGCCGCTGCCAGGAGCTGGTAGCATCTTTCATATGCTATTTCGAACAAGAACGAGAACATATGGCTCATTGCTACCCTTAACGGCTTTTAGAGAAGTATATTGAATATCTTATTAAACATATTTAGTAAAAACTAAAATTTAATTCAATCAGGTATAAAGAAAATAAAATAATGAAATGGTATACTAGAGATCTTGTACCTCTTTGGTCAATAAAACCATCTCAGTTTTCAATATTTATGATAATCTAGCAACCATTACCTCTGAAAGGTAATCAGCCGTTTGATGCCTGCAACGGTTTTTATTTTGTATGAACTATATTGTTAATTCAAATAAAATTATCGCGCAATCAAGACGGATCATTTGTCACCACGTTTCACTAAATTGGTTAAGTCGTTTGGATCACGGGTTATAAAATCAGTGAAATATGATTGATTCAGGCTGTAATAAGCAAAAACATATCTTACATATAGCAATCGTACCCTGCTCGGGGTAAAGCAGTCGGGAGAAAGGAGAGAGGTCCTTAATTAAAATACCTTGAATTTTTATATGATCTGTACTTACTTTACACCACCAGTGCACTTTAAAAATCTTAAAAACAATATCACGTCAGAGTGTGTAAGTAAATGGGCAACTAAAAGTAGTTAAAAAGCTCTTAGAAGTAGATTGATTATGAAAAGTAATTGAACGCTAAAGTATTTATTATTTAATTACTTTTTTTAGGTAGTTAGGCTAATAAAAGTACTTAAAATACAAAAGTTAAAGTAAGTAGTTAACTATTTTTTAGGGTATTTCGAAAAAAAAGAAAAGTATTAGAGTATAATTACGTTAAAATAAAAGTATTTTGGGTACAACTACTTCCTAAAAAAGTTGTTAACTGCATAGTTATATTACCATATTCTATATATATTCTTTCTTAAACTGTGATATTACTTAGTTAATTATGCCCAGCTCTGTAACTAACGAATTAGATCTGGTCTAATTTTAAACTCTGTTGGTGTTCTACGTGGTATGGTATATTTTACGCTTGCCAAATATTCTAAAAACTAAAAAAAAAATAACGTCACTACTTTCAGGTTTGCCGAATCCTAACTAGTGGTAATGCGTTGTAAATAACTCACTAAACGCTTATTCGAAGTTTATTTTTGTACGAAAATTACAAAATAGATGTATTATCACTTTCGAGTGAATTTTGTCATAAACATTGATTGAAAGGACCCTCACGAACATATCTTATGGCTTTTTGGTAAACCGTCAAATTTCAGTATGTTATAGACCTCGATCTCCTAATTAGAAGTCTTGGTGGGCAGAGCTTAATCCTATGATTAATTTCAGAGATACAGGGTGTTAAACTTTACCCAAATCACATATAAAATACACGTGGAAAAATAACATAACACTTAAATAACTTTTTTCAACATATTTATAGTTACATTTCAAAAATTAGACAAATTATATGAACATAGATCAAAAAACGCTTTGTTTTCTAGATATAGAACGTAACACCTTGTAAATCGAGAACATATCATAAATTCATATAAAACTTTTCTCTTATTTTGGGAAGTACTATACTTTAAATATGTTGAAAAAGTACTTTGGCGTCATCTTGGTTTCCCCATCTATTTTATATGCGATTTGGGTAAAGTTAAACACCCTGTATCTCTGAAACTAGTCATATGGTTGAATTCCACCCATGAAGACTTAACCAGGAGATCGAGATCTATAACCTACCAAAACTGCATGAAATTTGAAGGTTAACCAAAACCCAGAAATGTGTGCGAAGTCGTTTCAATTATAATGAAACTATGGGAGTCGTTAGAACTACATAATGCCCACAAATTAACAAAAATAATTTTTTTTAGGTTCCTGCAGAATTCGAGTTTATTAAGAAATTAGATGAAGCTTCTTACTGCAAAGACTGGTTAAGAATCTTGCCTTACTGTGGTAGTATAAATCCAGGTAAGTCTTTAGAATTTTATCTAAATTATAGTTTTGTGTTTTAAAATCCTAAATTTTATTTTTACAGACTTCTTTTAATATCTACAAATCCCCGAATTTTTGGTTTAAGAAATCTTTATGGAACTTCTTTTGGCAAAATTGCACTTAAAAAACCCATGTCATTAAACTGTTGTTTGAGGGCATTTTAATTAAAAATAGTAAAGTTTAATATGAACATTTTTTAAATTTTCCGAACATTATTATTTATGTTTATATAGTAGTTATTTTGATATTTCAGGTGAAAAATGTGATGTAAGATTAGAAGTAAATTTAGAAACTGATCTCGAAACCCTTTATGATATATTGGTGTTACATCTGAAGGGTGGTAAAGACATGTTTATTATAGTTAATGGAACATGCCAAAAATCCTGTTTTATCCAATCGCTGTCTTCCCTAGTTAGGATACAAGTACCTATTATGCATTTAAGTGAAGAGGAGTGGAATTTAGCTGTAAGTAAAATAATAAAGAGATTGACAATTTTTTTTATTATGATAATATTAAAGTTCTGATATACATAGGGTCCTTTTTCCAGCTTATAGAGTGAGAAAATCTAGGATATAGGTGGGATGATCCAATTCAGTCGTAACAGTGCCTTGTCCAAAATGTGTGGCAACAAAAAGAAGAGTTTTAGGTCTTAAATTATTAGTATAGTCATGAAATTTTGAATAATGGGTGTGGAAAATAGTTTATTCATTATTATAAAAGTTATTTGTGATAAAGTAAAATCATCAATAAAAATGGGTTTATTCTAGTCAGGAGTTTTTGAGGTATTAAGAATCCGAAGTCAGAATTTTAAAAAGTAAAGAAATATATTGGCTGATTAAGTGTAGCATAAATAAATAGATATTGTAGCAATTTTCCTGAAAACCACAGACTAGCGGATTTTCGAGGCCATCTATTACGAATCGTGAATCAACATTTTAAAATTTAATATGGCGGATTGATAATTGTGTGTAATATTTGATGAATTAGGGTTGATTCATCTTACTCTTCAGGTTGATAAGTAAGGAAAGTCGTTGGTAACGAAACACTTCTATTGATTATTTCTACAGTACAATCCAAGGGCCGGACCGACAAGGTCCGCACTTGCCCTTAATACCACTATTATTATTATTATCGTCTATCTCTAGTTAAATCTATCTGGTACGGACTAATCTAATATGCGCCTCCTTGAGCACGCTGACCAGCCATCGCTTATACATATTAAACAATTGCCGATATATGAACAGAAACAACTCACTATATAGACTGACACTACAACTGGTGGGAATGATCTATTGCAGGTAACTGAGTATAGTTGGAAGAAGTCTAAGAACTACTACTGGGAAGTTTCTTCAGTAATTAGGAATCTTAAGTCAGAATTTTAAAATGGTAGAATCAATATGGCTATTTTAGGCGCAATGATCTGTTACTAAATTCATCCTTATTAAATTTAAAATGTATAATATTACAGAAACAGCTCATTATATTGTACTATACTCAGGTCGAATCTGTTCTTAGATGATGGATATATAGTTTAGGCGCAATAATCTGTTACTAAATTCATCCTTATTAAATTTAAAATGTATAAGATTACAGAAACAGCTCATTATATTGTACTATACTCAGGTCGAATCTGTTCTTAGATGATGGATCCTTAAAAAAAACCTAGGATGTCACTTAACAGCCTAATCTCGGGGCGAAGATGCTTTTAATATATTTCCTCCATTGTATTCGTTAATTGCGTCTATAGACCGCAGACAAAAAAATGTGCTCATGCCTATTTTTAAAATAATGACAGCTGATAAACTTATAAATTATTTTCTTAAATTATAAGCTTTGGCTTAAATTTTCTTAAAGTTATTTGTAAGTCTGATACTTTGTACTTTCACTGTTTGAAGTTTTCAGCCCAAACTTATTGACTTGAACAATTTGGCTATGAAATGTCATAATATAACTCATACCCTCAACAAAATACAAAGTTATGTCAGGGTCTTAAACCCTACAAATGTACCTTCATTTGCCGACCAATTTCTTGTAATTGCAAAAAATACTATATAATCGGTATTTCTTTTTGTAATGCTCTTAATAATGATTGTACAAAGTTAGAACTAGATAATTTATCATACATCTATGCAGAAATTTGTTTTTTTGCCATTTTCTTTATTTCCCCAGTATTTGCACATTTTTATTTTATAACTTATTTTTATTATTTATTATTGCTATAATCTATCGCCACACAGAAAAAAATTTCAAAACTTTACAGCAGCTGTGATACTGCTTATTTTGGTCAGAGTAAGGAATGTAAAAAAAATGCACCCTCCGGTCTGCCAAGTTTGGCGTTTCTAGAACAGAAACAGTGAGAAATTGTATTATAGAGTAAAAAAGTGCTATTTTGGTGCGTCATTGATCGATTTACTATATGAAGGAAGCATTACTGCCAATGCGAATAATTTGTACTTGTTAGAGACTCATTTAGGGTTAGGCGTATGTACCAAAATTTAACAAATTAGAAATATGTTTGTTCGTATGTATTCAATTTGATTTTATTATTTGTACTCTACCTTAGTGTAAGTTTGTGGCTTTATTTTCTAGCTTAACAATAAATCGCCTATACATTATTCAGTACCAAGAGAGTTGTGGCTTCTGGTTGACCATTTATATAGACATGGTTTAAAAACAAGAGATCTGTTCGAATCATGTGCCCTCCATGAAGAATTAATACGAATCAGAGACTGGTTAGATTACGGATCGCAAGATTCACTCCGTATCCTTTTAAAACAATGTATAATTTATTAAAATTGAAAATCGCTCAGTTACAGAATAAACATCATATCGGAATGTACAGGGCTTTCATTTATATTTTGATACATAGTTAGAACTTTACTATAGGACTATACTATAGGTTCTACAACTTTTTGCAAAAGTTGTAGAACTTCTATTATCTTTTAAGAATATCAAATATTTCGGAAAATTATTGAAAAGTAGAAAACATTATTTCACCTATATTTTTTAAATGGGATATCCTGTATATGATTATTTAATTAAGTCAGTCTTTTCATACCGATTATAAATATACCAGGTTTAATAACTTTATCTTCAAAGACATCCGAGAAAATTATGGCACGGTTTTCTAAAATGGAATGTCCATGTTGATTATGTAAGAAATAAACTTAGGAAGCTTGTATATAAATTTTTTCATTTAAGAAACATATTAGATAAGGATACTTTTATTAAAGAATGCTAAGTCTTGCTTGAATTATGGTATAATATGTTGGGGTTCTACTAGAGGGAACGTTTTTTTTTTAACCTAATCTAACCTAACTCTACTTTTCTAATAACGCAGATACCTTGTAAAATCATCAAAAACTGGCCACCCTGTATAGCAGGGTCATTTAATTCTGCTATAACTTTCTAGACATCAAAATAATCTAACGAACAAATTGCATGTCTAATTATCAAGCTTTCTGTATCAACAGGAAAACATAATAACCTGTCATTTAAGATTTAAGATAATTTGCAGGTTTTTAATGGAACGTCCTTAAATTGTAATTTCAATAGATAACGCCAATGACCAATTCTCTTTCTCTCTTCACCACATTTGTCTTATGGCGAATTTATCTTTATTTTGTCCTTTATTCTGAAAGGAAAATATTTAAAACCAGAAAAAAACGGACCTATCTATTGAAAATTAAATTTACAGGAGTCCCGTTTAAAGAAATGCAAGTTTAGTTAATTAAATTTTTCCTTAATAAACGACTTAGCTGGAACACCACAAGCCGTGGCGGAAACTTTATTATTATTTTTGTCTTATACCAAAGAACCTATAGTACCATTTGAGCTTCAAGACGTCTGCATAGCCGCCGCAAATAACTTCGAGAATTGTCGACAGGTAAGTACTCGGTGGTGACTAGAGCTGGCGATTTTATCGTTTAATCGATTCTTTTCCATTATTCGTTTTTTTATTAATACATTTTTTTTCGATTTTTGACGCTTAATTAAACCGAAAAAAATCCATTATAATTAATTAGTTATATTAAATAATTATTTTGTTTAATAAAGTTTTTTTTTCCCGAAAATCGAGATTGTGTCACTTAAAAAGTCAATATTTAATTGTTGTAAGTTAAAGTTGCAATTTAATTTGATATATTTGGTTGCAAACTCGCACACATATTATTTAATCAATTATGCTATATATCTAGATCGAGCAATTGATTACGCAACATATTCAATACATTGATAAGTTTCTATATCGATCGATCGAAGATCGAATAATCGATTATATTGCCCACCCCTAGTAGTAACTATGATAACATTTAAGAAAAAGTGGTGATTTAATAAGAAACTTTAAAATAATTATTGTCTACAATAGGGATTTTTCGGTACTCTTTTCTTGCACAACTGACACTGGTCAAATTAAGCTTTCGTCTTTGGGTCATTTCTTCTTTCCAACCAAATTTGATAAGAATCTTGGTCTTAATTTACCTATTCAATTGTAATATTTTATGGTATGTAAGTTTAACGTGTTGGAAGATTCAGTAATTTATTGTGAAGTTTTCTTATAGTGAATAAATATGTAAGAAAACTTAAAATGTAACTAATTAATAATGCGTATTAAAGAAACTTTGAATAAAATAACATCATATTTTTGTACTGATTGTTAAACAATATTTGGACTTCCACATTTTACTTACTATTCTAAAAGGGAGAGATAATGTAAAATTTGATATAGGATTGCATTTAATATTCAAAAATTCAACTCCCACTCGCCATTCGCAGAAGGGGCTAGGGTACACAGTCAGAAAAGCTGATTTGGTGGTACACATTCAACTTCCAAAATTATAATCGTTTTATCTTTACTACTACTCGAGATATTAGCCCATACTAAGACATTTCGGACACGGTGTTTAAAATTACTGTATGCCGCAACAGTAGATTAATCGATAAATAGATTTAACTAAATTTATACAAAAAATAAAATAAAAGAATTGCATTGAATTATATTAGTTATAGGCAGCTTAATTTTTATTATGTGTCTTATGTCTTAACGTTATATCATAATGTTAAGACGTATTTAAAATAGGTGCATAATGTGTATTTTTTACAATAGACAACTGAAGTATGTACTCTTTTTGTGTGTTAAGATAAGTGATGAATAAAGACAAGATGTCAAGCCAAAAAAAACTTATTTTTTCCTGTTGTTATAGTAGGAGAGACTACAAAACTACACTGTGTAAGGCAACGTTTTATCGATTCCAGTATTGTTGAGTAACGCAGCAAATGTAACCAACAGCATTTACCAAGTCAAGTTCAAGATTTGCACTGAGTGTTTTTATGGTTCATATTAATGCATTTTAATTATTATTGAGAACTAGTTGTAAAGTTGAGTTCCAACTGCTGATTTTACATAGAGAGTTTACCAAACCTTTATTCGTTGCACACTCCTTTCATCCAGTGCAAGTAAAGACGACACTTTGGGAAAGCCTCTTTAAATAGGACCCATACTCTCGAACTAGTTCACAAAACCCCCACCGAACTTCCCAGGCCGCTTCTAACGCTATACCAAGAAGTAGGTATTGTAAAAAGAAGATACTCCAAAAAGGAAACTAAAATAAAACAAAGATATGAATATCATACCAATGTAAAGGGACAAATTCGGAAATATTTTTAGTTTTAACTTGGCAGATGTAACATGCAACCAATACGATGTGCTACTCAAAAATCCTGGAATCGATCCCCTTACACTATACTGTGTAGTCTCTCCCACTACACCAACAAGCAAAATTAAGTTTTTTTTTGGCTTGACAAATATTCTGGCTATGCTTTAAAAGAGTCTGCCTACTGTAAATACTGTTGATTACTTGGTTGACAAAGTGTGTGAAAAAATAACATTTTGCTTATTTAATACTTTTTTTCTTTTTATTCCGCCTATTTTAACACATAAAAAGAGTACATGCAATAAACAATATGTTCAGTTCAAAGAGTCATAGATAGAGGGAACATTTAAAGACCAATATTTGTTTGTTTCTTATGAAGTTTTATTTTATTTAGTTTTTATTTATACAGGATGTTGCATTTTTCCTGGGCTGGTATAAATGTTCTTATTTTAGATAGGACACCCTATATATTATTACCGATCATAATAGTGCTTTAAAAAGAAATTCAACGATATATAATAGTATGGATCTCAAATGCAACGTTTCGGATTTATTAAAATTTTTAGCTATTTTTAATTAGATCCTTACTTTCATATAGTCCGAGTGGCATATTAAAAATCTTGTTCCTCCGGAAAGGGGGGGGGGAGGGTCGATCTCATAATTTTTGTTGTGTCTATATAAAAAAAAGATCCTCACCATTCTACCGCCTATTAAAAATTTACCGCCGGAGACCAATAGTTCCTAGTCCCTTCGTAAATCCTGCGCTGAACAGAAATAAAGTAATTTTAATTTTTTAAAATTCTATTATAGTGAAACAAAAGTTTATTCTAATTATAATCTTATACTCAAAATTTAAAATTTCAAAAAAGTTACAACGTTGCCATTCCCTTCGTAAATCCTGCGCTGAACAGAAATAAAGTTATTTTAATTTTTTTAAATTTTACTACAGTGAAAAAAAAGTTTATTCTAATTATAATCTTATTTTAAACGTAACCCCTCCTGTATATTACATTAAATTAAAATAGAGCATCGGGCAACGATTTCCACCATATATAACAATATGGGTCTACGTCTCACTGTTTCTGACTTATGGACGATAATCTTCATCATGTAACTTATTTTTTCATTACAAAGCTTGAAATTGTGTAATAAAAAAATATACTTCTATTTTAATGATTATTATAGATAATAATACTATATTTACCCTTAATCATAATCTTAATAAAACATTTATTAACTAGAGTAAATTATAAATAAAAAAAAACATACATTAATTCAGATATTTCGGCCAAACATTAGCCTCATAGGAAACCATCTTGATAATGTTTTTAGAATAAATATTACTTATGTTTAAATTGTAATACAATGTAAAAAATCGAAATCAATTAAAATATTTAAATTAAGAAACAAAAGAATAAACAAGTAGTAAAATATTCTCACCAGTACACGAGTGTAATTTTCCACAAGTTTTTTACTATTCTGATTCCATTTCTTCACTTATTTTTTGTTTAAATTGCTCAAGATCTTGGCATCTATATTTATAGAACTTATATTTTAAAGTTCCTTATAAAAAAATAATCCAAGGGATTTCCTGGGGGACCAGGGAACATTTCCATTGGGTCCAATAAATTCTGCAAAATTGTTGTCTAAAATTTGCTGGGCCCAATAAAAATTATCATTGTGTCCCTTGTCATCTTGAATTATTTTTATGGTAACTTTAAAAGATAACGTGAATAAAAGTAGTTTATTAAAGATTTTAAACTGAAGAAATTCAATTATTTAATCAGAGTGGTTTTGTAACAAAAAAACTTGTGGAAATTTACACTCATGTATTGCTCAGAATGGGCGAACCGTGCATAACTTGCTTTAGGTTTATTTAATATTTTACAGTTGATTATTCTTTTGTTATTTAAATTAAAGATTTTAATTAAATTAGGTGTTTTATATTATATCGTATATACTATTTGTAGGTTTAAACAACATAAAAATTAATATAATGCGGCCGTTGCCTTGATTACAATTATCAATTTAAATCAATGTTGACATAATTTGTTATTTTTAGTTCTATATGATCAAGCTGTGCGATTGCGGCCTTATAGTTAGACTTATAATAGATGTGTTAACGTATAACAGTCGTGTTATATTCTACTATTCTACTGAGTATTTAATAAAGTGAATGTTTATAAAATAATTTTAAAGAGAACTTTTGCATATGCTTATGAAGCAACACAGCAGGTAGAAGACGTTACTGCCAATCAGAAATCTTTCGCCTCTGTTTGCTTTGAATTTACACTCGGCTTTATGGAATCTAATAAACCTATACCGCTGGACAGACGAACTTAACAAGCGATTTTTTGGACAGAATGCAAGTTTCAATATTTTTAATAAGAATTAAGATATAGAGTTGCTGTTTCCGACAATGTTTTTTCGAGCTGGGATAATCTACACCTAAATACCAAAAACAATTTTTCTGTGATTTCCTTTCTGCTCTCGATATACAGGGTGTTTTCAGCAAATTGTAAAGTTTTCTGAACATATATTTTTAGGTTCTGTATTGTATTAAACAATTGTTATAATTTAAAAAAATTGTTTTGCGCATTTCTTATTTTAAACTAACATTCATGTTACGTCAAATACCATAACATTGAGATACTTAATTAAATCATTTTCCTGATAATCCAGCAGCCCCACGTTTCCAGTTTAACTTTTTTTTCTATCTCTTAAAACTCAAACAATATTGGGGGTGTTGAAGGAGTAAAGGCTCCGTACAGGGTAAAACACAAGGTCATTTGAGAGTTAAAAAATGAAGAAAATTTTAAATGCTAAAAACCGGTCCGGCAAAAAGGTCTTTATTACTTAAATTTATATAAAAATTATTTATTTTTTTAGTACAATGGTGATGCTCAACTTTTGACAAGCCTGAGTGTACAGAGTATCCAATTTTCGGCACTTTTGCCGGATATCTTCAGATGCTATTTTTTTGTGAAATTGATGATTGCGCCAACAGAATTTTCACAGCCCTTTTGGTTTTTGAGATACAGGGCGTTTTTAAAAATATTGCATTTTCAAGCATTCCTCGGATCCCAGTTGTGTGATAACTTATGAAAAAGGCAAAAACTGTTCCTTATATTCCTTTTTCCAGATAATTCAGTGCCGCTTCAGAATAAGTATACGGGGGTCAGGTTAAAAAGTTATCGTACTCTACTTTATTTTTTAAATGGGACACCCTGTATATTATTCTGTATATTTATGAGGAATAATATGAGCTTTCCAAAAACATATACGTTTATGCAGTTATTTTGAAAAACAAGCTCAAAATTCGAGTTTTTCTAAAATTTTCTTTTGAGACCAATTAGTAGGTAGTAGGCTATGGCTAATTTGTTTGGAACAAAAAGAAAAAAATATCAAAAATTTTGTGGTTTTGTCAGTTCTTGATTATTAATGAAATGTTTTTTTGGTGTTTTTATTTAATTATATACTATATTTAATTTACAATAATGGTGGTCTACGAATATTATGAAAAGTATGATATGTTAGTTTGTTTCAGACAATCTAATGAAAATGCCCAAAAAACTTCGGAATTATATTGACAAAGGTAACGTATTTTGAGCGCTATGGTTAGGATAATATATTAGGAGTTCTTTTTGTTTGTATTAAATATCCAGAGAGTAGGCAACCTTTCCGAGACATATTTGCCCGCAAATTTAGTAGAGCACGCATTATTTGTCCAGCCCCCCTCCTAAAGCATACTCCAAACCAGATAAAGAGAGAAAAGAAATATATCTATTGGCTTATGTAGAAGCGACGCCTTCATCTTCTTGGCAGCAAATAGAAGCAACTGGTGTATCCAAGTCTGATGCTCAAAGAATTTTGCAAAGATAATCATCCATATAAATTCAACACAGTTCAACATTTACACCCCGGCAGTGCTGAGCGCCGAATATTGTTTTGCCAATGGTATGCCTGCCTGATGGAAAATCTTCCATTGGCACTTTTTAATGCCGTTTATCTTCAACAAGACGGCACCCCAAGTCACAATTCTGCGCGTTTAAGGGCATTCTCAGACAATAACTTACTTCAAAGATGGTACTCACGGACCTGTAAGATGGCCCCCTCGATCTCCGGATATTTCGCTTTTAGATTTTCTTATGGTGTTTTATGCAAAATAAATGATGATTCTTTTGAACGTTATTAGAAGAACGAAAATGTGCCAATTTTGCATACGGGAAAATGGCCGTCATTTTGAAAACCACTTTTTTTTCAAAATTTTATTTTTCTTTTGTTTTTTTCTAACTTAAGTTTTAAGTTAGATGTTTTGTTTTAAGTAAATTTAATAATTTTATCATAATTAAGTTAAAATGCCATAATAAATAATTAAGAGTTGAGAATTAGAAAAGATCTTTTGAATTAAGTTTGAAAGTAGTATATCTTTAGTATAATAATTACTTACATGAATTTTGTTTTTAATACATTTTAGCCATAGCCTGCTAATTGGACACAAAAGAAAATTTTAGAAAATCTCGAATTTTAAGCCTGTTTTTCACAATAAGTGCATATATGAAAAGCCTACATTATTCCTACTAAATATAAAGAATAATATATAGGGTGTCCCATTTAAAAATAGAGTCCGGTAACTTTTTGACCTGACCTCGTATACCTATTCTAAAAGCGGCACTGAATTCTACGGAACAAGTAAAACAAGGAACATTTTTCTCCTTTTTGATAAGTTATCAGATGGCTGGGATACGAGGTGTGCTTGAAAATGCAACATTTTCAAAAACCAAAAGGGCTATGAAAATTCTGCTGGCACCATCTTTAATTTCACAAAAAAGCAGCACATTGTCGCGAAAACCGCAACCTTGTATCTTTAAAAATAAGGGAGATACCTTGCAGAAGTGTCGAAAATGGGATACCCTGTACCCTGAAATATTTGGGAGGCACTATTCTTGGTCATAAAATTGAGGTAAGAAACAATTGTTTAATGCATACAGAAGCTGAGAAAAACATATTTGGAAAAATTTGTAATTTGTTGGAAACCGAAAAACATCAAGAATCGAAAGAAATTAAAAAAAAACTGAACATTGTTTTTTGGTATTTAGGTGTAAATTATCTTGACAAAGTCTTACATAACACTTCGTAAAACAAATTTGTTGTAAAACTCTGCATTTACACTCTCCATACCATAAACTACGCAATGCCGAAAAACGTTACATAATATCTTAATTCTTCTTGAAAATATTGAAACTTAAGTTGTCCAGCGGTTTAGTTACGCCACTGGCTTAAGCTCTCTGCCAACTAGAAATCCCACCATTTTTGAGTTCTACTTGTTTTTTTTATTAATGACCATATTTCTTTTTCAGTTAATTCTTCTACGATTGAATGACATCCACAGAACAGTCTTTCTTTACATATGTATGTTCTTACAAGAACTTTTAAAGTATACAAACGATAATGGATACGATGCCAAAACATTAGCTTCATTATTTGGAGATATATTACTTAGAGACCAAATCAGGAACTCGAAACCCCAGGCCAGCAGAGGAAAAGCAAATTTTGTATACAATTTTCTTATGAACGATTTAAGCTCTTCGTTACTCCCAAAGTAGCATTAGAATATTTTGAAACAAAAGAAAACAGAAATGAAGGAAAAGAAGCAGCAGATAATACTAAACGGGGCGGCTACCAGTTTGAATTTAGTGTTACCGAATTTGAAAATACCATTTCCAGTTGTTGTGTGAGCCATAAATATCATGATCTATAATTTTATATAACAAGAACTAATAATTTGTAATTTATTTTTTTATTGATAGTATATTGTTTAACGAGAATGTAACTTCGAGTGTAACTCAAATACCAGGATATAACTCAATATGTGTTTGTGTATTTCGATTCATCGCAGTGACTAGTAACTAATAACTGAACCGAGTATAGAAAATGAACAGAGGGAATGTTTACCTAACGAACGATATGATAACAAAACGCCATACTGGAGGTCATTCATGTATTATTAAGTATTCTGATATTAATTTTTCATTATCATTTCATATTGGTTTATTAGGCGACCATAGTAGACTCAGAGTTTGGTGATTTTTTTTCTGCTGCTAGTTTTAAAATGTACAAATTATATATAAGTTTTGACAGATTATAATATGGTAAAATATAGCGCTATATGCAGTTCAATATTGAAAGTATTTTCTAAAGAGTTAATGGTTTGTTAGCTATGGGCGTCAGCATTATTTTTTTTTAAATAAATTTCTAATAAATCTTGATTTAATAGTCAAAGAATAAAACTTTTTTATCTTGATTTTACTAGCAGTCCGGTAAAGAAGAGAAATATTTTGTGAGGAAGTGTATATCTCACCTGATCTTAATTATAGAATATTTTTTATTCCTGATGAATAAAAATTACTATAAATTCAAAAAGCAAATATCACGGTTTAAGAAAATGGACTTTAATCTCTTGAGTGAACAAAAATTAAGATTGTAGCCTTATAATGCAATACTAGAAATTTTGCTCAAAATGTTAATTTTTAGACAGCCTAGTATTAACATTATTCATGTAGAATTGCAGCAAGGAGTTTTGAATGTTTAGTAAAGTAAAATTTCAAATTTTTTCCTAAAATGCCACTTGCTAAACTTTGACGTTGGTTGATATACCGGGTCAGTCCAAATTTGTGTTTAATGTTAAAAAATAGGTTATTGCCACCAAGTTAATGTTGGCAACATGACAGGTTTATGCTCATTAATGGTAATATTGCAATTCTACCTCTTGGTTAATGTGTTATCAAGAGGTAATAAAATCAAGTATAAATACTTGCCAAAATGTGTTTACAGGGTCAGTGAGAAACTACATTTCAAAATTGTTTATTATTAGAATTCAGTCTACTCCTTGATAAAGCATTCAGAGGCGCAAATTTAAGTAAATGTATAAAATATTCAATAATTTATCATGTAAATACTAGCACTAACCAAACTTAAAAAATAGTATTCAAGTATCACAATTAATTAACATGCTGATTTGGAATATACATAAAATCGTGAATGGCTATTGAGAAAATTTACTATTTAATTTAATTTTAGCTGGAACATTTTCTTAATATATTTGAAAATCAGAGAACTAATCAATTGTAAAAATACATTCGACAAGAAGGGCTTGATCAAAGATGAGATGTGGGTCAGTGGGTTCACTTAACTCATTCATTTTTCCCTAGGGTGTTTAGGATCCAAAACGTTTAGCACTTATAAAGTTTAATTACTTTCAGAACATGTAGAAGATACCAAACAAATATCTTAAATTGTCATCATGATCTACCATACTTACTCTTTTATAAATGATATGCATACATAGCGAAATTGATATAAATTCTTCTAACTGCTACTTTTATATATTACATTCTCAGTTTTTTGCCACGTTCTGTTCTATAGCAGAGTGAATAATTCATTTTAAATAAACCAAATAGTATCAGCTTAATTAACTTTTATTTATTTAAATGCTAGGCGTGGACGCCGGAAAGGGGGGCAGGGGTGGGCAACTACCCCCTCCAATAGAGTTGATTTTCATAGCCTTATAAAGAATAATATCAAATAAATGAATTAAATCAAAGATACATTTGTTTCAAAGAATGATAATGATCGAAGATGTATGTAGTTGGTGGTTAGTTAAGAGTTTGCTACGATATATTATTTGTGTTTCTAAATATTCACTGTTAATATAATAACTTTATTTTATTTCTCCATTAAAGCATTGCGTTAGTTCCTATTTTTTGTACCGTTAGTTAAGATCTCTAATTTTTCAACCCATTTTTTGGTGCATCCAGTAGAGTTAGAACTTTGGCGCAATGATAAAAAAGTCTTCTTTGACATGAACTACAAAATATCAAAAAAAAAATGACAACAGGGTCAAATATTAGTACATTTAAAACGTGCCGTGTCCTCAGTTTATAAAATATGACAAGGGGTTAAAAATCAAATCATATTATCAACAATACTTGTCAAGTTTGCATTCTCATAACTTATTTTGGGAATTACTTACATAGATATAATCATTGCCCTTTATAATAAAATTAAATTGTAGACTAAACTCTTTTGCAAATTTTTTGAAGATGTAATTTTAAGACAATGTATATGAAATATATTTTCGAATTTAAAATCTACTTCCTTTTACATCTTCAGTAAGATATTAACTAAGGTATGATTAATTAATAGTTACCATTAATATTAATTCAAAACAGTAAGTTGATGATGATGACCTAAAGAGAAAATGTCGGAGATTAAAAATATGAGTACTCCATCTTGTAGGGGATGGATATTGGATAGTTACAGAAATTTGGCCCCCAAAGTTTGTTCTCTAAACTTAATTATTTTCGAGATATTTAAAAATATAATTTGGCACCTTTTTTAGAAAATACCATGGAAAAATACCCTGTATGTATAAAAATTAAAAACACACATTTTCTTCTGATTTTGCCGGTTTGAGGTAAATCGTCTGGTTACTGTAGTGATTCAGTCCACTCTGTAACTCTCTGTATATGCTTGAGAATAGATACAAAAGGTCAGTAAATGTATAAATGTTTTAAGACTGCCAAAACAGCTTAAGAATTACTGGGAAATACTTGAAATTGCTTGGTATTCCTGGCAGTCTGAGTAATTACCTCGGAATTCTTCACAGTATATGGTAATATTTAGTAACAATGTGTGGCAGTGCTGGTAATACGACAGTTTTGCAATTTTGGCTGAACATTGAATGAAAAGTGAAATGAGACACCCCTCGAATGCAGTATAAAATATGATAACGTCAAAAAATGTTTAATTTTAGGAGATAAAAAAAATCGTTAAATATACAAGTTGTAGGGTTTATTATATGGTTTATAGAAAAATAATATTTGTGTTGTACACTGTGGGCCAAATTCAATTGGAACACAATATGAACCTTAATAACATTTTGTCTGTTTATGGATTTTAATGCATTATATAATATTAATCAACATGTTCTTGTTATCATTTTAAAATTAAGCATACCAATTTTGGCCAGAAACTGACGTTTTTATTAAATCGGCGCATTTAAGCTCATTGCAAAAACGAACTGTACTACTTACAAACCAACTAATATTTTTTTGTGGGACAATGCTTGTCAAAATAAACTAATAATCTTCTTAATTCAAATAGCGGATTTCACTTTATTTTGATCAAGGTTGCAAAAATTAACTGCAGAAAATAAAAGAAAAAGACTTTTAAGATGCCAACAGCTTCTGAGAAGATTTGGTTTTCTAGCGAAAGAAATTTTTTTTTACTGCATCCAAAAAACACCCAAAATAACAGGATTTACCAACTGCCGCAAAAAAGCGAGAAGTTCAATTAGATAAGCTTTTAATTCCAAGGGCACATTTTGCAGAGTCGCTGATGGTATCTTTGGGTGTTTCTAAGTCAGGAAAAACCACCATTATCTTTATTGATAAAAATGTTAGATAGATTCAGAAGTCTATCAACAGCATGTGCTTGCAGATTTGCTTTACGAAACTCAAAATATTGGTAATAATTACTGCTTTCAACAAGATGGTGTCCCCTTCCATACTTCTCGCAGCACAATTAGAAATCTTCAAAAAAATTGCCCAGAATTTATCGAGCGAGATTTGTGGTCTCCTTACAGCCCTGACCCCGTTGATTACTGCTTATGGGGAATCCTAGAGTCCATGGTGTATGCCAATTACAATATAACAATAGAGGAATTGAAAAATATTAGTTGTTTATTGCTGGGATCAGTTTAATCAATGCAATATAAATAATTCTATTAACAAAAGAAGACGTTTACAGGCTGTAGTCGATAATGAAGGAGGCTTCATCGGTTCCTATAAAATATGTTTTATTTTCATTGATATTATCTTTAGTTACCAATTCTTTTATATTGTTTTATATTTTCTAATGTTATTATTTAATTTCATAATAAAGGTCATTTGAGTAATTTGTTTACAAAAAGAATAATAAAAATATTCATTCACAAAACAACTTTGATAAACCGATATTTATTAGGTAATAATACTGAATGAAAGTGGGAAGTGGGTCAAACGATCGCGAGCAATATTGCTAACGTCTTTTTCCACCCCCAGGTGCTGGTGGGGGGAAACCAATAAAGTGTCCCCATGTCCTCAAGTGTACCGAATGATGCACTCTGCGTCATCGTCATATTTTGGTTCTAAAATATTGATAATTTCAGGACTGGTTGTCCCATAAATACCCTTCCTACAAAAATATTAGTTGGATTGTAAATAGCGCAGTTCGTTTTTGCAACGAGCTTAAATGCGTCGATTTAATAAAAACGTTTAAAAGTCCGGTCCTGGCCAAAATTGGTCGGCTTCATTTTAAAATGATAGAACATACTAATATCGTATTCAAAAATCATTAAAATCAATAAACAAAAAAGTTATTAAGGTTCAAATTGTGTTAATTTGGCCCACAGTGTATATGGTCATAAAATATATGTCTCAAAAATGTGAAGCAGACCAAACATAATATTTTTTAATAATCTGCAGCAAATATAACCTTCAATAAAAGGAAAACTAGCTCTTGTAAATTAAAATTTGTAAGTAAAGAGAAAGGCAAACACCTACAAGTTTTTATTATTATGTTCAGCTTTTACCCACATATGAAGTCTTTCCTCTCATATTTCGCCACCCCCAATATTGCGTTAATTTTAAGAGATAGAAAAAGTCGTTAAATGTATTGTAGTTGTAGGGTGTATTCTGTGGTTTATAGACAATGAGTATTTATGTATGTACAGGTTCTTTGATTATATTTATATCCCTATCTAGAGCATTTATTATTTGAGATGGAAAACAATGTTTTATGCAAAAGTTTTAGGGTTCGACCCGAACTGCCAGAATTTAGTCTCTAATTAAACAAATCGCAAATCTGAAAAAAAATATCAACTTTTTTTAATGGATATCCTGTATATTATTAGATATTTAAAAAGACCTTGTTTTCCTGATTATAAATATATGCTGGTTTGTATCTCTATCTTGAAAAATGGCCAAGTGAATCGACAAAAACCGTGCCATAAGAACCAGTGTGTTGGAGAGAGAATTAATTTTACATAAAAAGATAATATTTTCTCTGGTGGTTCTTAGGGCACGATTTATGTCGATTTACTTGGCCCTTTTTCAAGATAGAGATACAAACGCAGGTATATTTATAGTTAGGAAAACAAGATCTTTTTATGTACCTAATAACGTACAGGGTGTCCCATTAAAAAAAAAAGATGGTTCGGGAAAAACCCTATAATAAAGGTTCTAGTTAGGGACGTAAATATAATCAATGACCCTGTAAATAGTTGTAAAATGTGACAGATTGAACATAAATGTTTTTGAATGAAACACTGTATATTACATTACTCATCCATCAAATGGGTTCTTCTTGCTGCTTATAAATATACTAGGTTTGATATCTTTATATTTAAACAAAAAAGAAATTTGACGCCAGACACGACGCAATTGATAGCCTTATAATATACGGAGTATTCCAACATTTTTGTTGGGTGTGGCTACACATTTTTGAGACATAAATATTTTTTTATAAATTATGTAATAAACCTTTTATAGTTAACATGTTTTTCTGTCTTTCAAAAATGAAACCAATATTGGGGGGTGATGAATTATGAAGAAAGACCCTGTACTTTTTTATATTAGCCGGAAAGAAACATTTGCAAAATATAGTTATCCAACACTTTTAAAACAGAAATTTAGAAAGAAATTTGCAGCTATTCTAATTTAATTTTTTTTACTTTGCATATTATATATATTAAGTATATATATTTATATTATATAATTATCTACATTAAAATTGAATAATGTATAAACAGTAAGTAGTTAAAAGAAAAAATAGAGGCTCAATTTAGTAATTTATTTGGCACCCATTGTTTTCATACAATTCTTATTAAAAAAAGGGGCAAATGTGAGGTTAAAGCTAAACCCTTATAGTACAATTTTATTTAAGAAAAGAATTGAAAGACCCATGACATATTTGTGGTAAAATTGATGCTTTAAAATATTTCTTTGTATCATTAGGCAATTCTGTGCTATACTAATAGAAATTCAATAACGTTCTACCAGTTTCCGTAAATTTATTATAGATATTTGCGGTTTGACTGCTTAATTAACTAAATGAGTTAGTTCTTATGTTCTTAAAAATGGCGATATTAAGTAGTACATGTGATTAAGAAATTGGTGTCTTATACAAAACAGAAAGACTATAGTCAAGTTTTATGTTAGGTATAAATTCCAGTTTCTTGTGCTAATGTAACAATGAATTTAAAAATTTAAGAAAATTATATAGTCTGAGCAACGAACTTTTACATAAATAATGTTAAAAACTAATTCTTAAAGTTACTGACAATATTGAGACTAAGAAAGTAAGTTACTTAATTTATTTTTTATTTTGTCAAGCATTTTATAATAACATTAACATATTTTCAGGAAAAATCATGTACTAAGAGCCTACATATGTTACGTGTCTTAAGACTCGCGTTAATGTGTAGATGAAAAATATGTCAAATAAGTCTTCTGTTGCTGTTTGAATTTCTGTAAATACAGACGTTAGAGCTCCTACATGTGGTAAGGTAGTCTCCTTAAACTTTTATAGTTGAAGATATGTTAATATAAGCAGGTACCTGAAAGAATTTGTGACTGATTTTATTGAACTGATTGCTATCTTATGGAAATCAAATCAAGAATATGTTTGTTTCAGAAGTATATATATTTTTTTATATATGTGGCAAAAACCATCAAAATTAGAATCACCTTGTGTTGGAAAGTTGAGTTAAATTATTATGTAAAAACATTTATTTAATTAAATGTATTTCCTAAATATTTTTGTTGATTTTTTTTATATTGTAAAATAGCCAAATACACTTCACACTAAAACAGTATTTAGGGGAAAATCATTATAAAATTACTAATACAATTATTTGATAGTATACAATCAATGTAATTTTAAAATCACATTCTTTTACCTATTTTCTAAATGGTCAAAGTCTTTTAATTTTTAATTTCTTTTTTACGTATTTAAAGACATATACCATGCTTTTAAGTTTACTTCCTCTTTATAAGTTTCATTGGCGTAACTAGGGGGGCAGTTGCACCTTCAGACATGACATAAAAATATACAACTGAAAGTTACTTATGCTAAAACAAATAGATTATAGGAAAACAAGACCGTGAGATTCCACATATAACTGTCTAAATCATTAACCAGGTCACCCACCATATTTTCCAAGGATTTGCCAGAAGTAAGCTCTTTGACTTTTGACAGGGGACAAGCCAATGGATAATGGTCTTTTAGCTTAGATTTGTGAGTTATTGAAGAAGCCAGATAAACCTATATTAGATTCAATTTTTTTAAAAATTGTCTGCCATGTCTATCAAACTTCAAACTGCATTATAATTTTAACAATAGATAGTGTTTAAAATGATACTAATTTGAATTGGACTGGAAGATATTAATATCTTTAAAAGTGCCGGAAAATGTTACTAAAACATTTTAGTCACTTTTTTTAGGAGTTTAATATTTTCATACCTTAATACTCTGCAAACGGCGCTAAATGTCTATGCTAGAGATTACTTCAGATATTTTTTCTAGTTATGTCAGTGATAAGTTTATTTAATTTTTACTCTCATTTCCAATATTTTGAACACTTGGAAAGTTCATGTGTGTGGGTGTGTGTGTGTGTAAAAGTTGGAATACATACATACAAAATTAATGTCTTAAGACTTGTAGTTATCTGTTTAGGCTCCTATATTAATTTACTTGTGAGTAAGGATCTATGTACAATATTTTTTAGTAATAAATATTTATTTTAATTTTAAGTTACATATTTTAAAGAACTTTGCCAGTATTTTTTAGTTTGTAACTTAGGTAGAGCTGCAGAACAATTTAAAAAATAATAAAAATCACAGAATTTTAAAGGATGTTTTTATTTCATTAATATTAATGTGTGTGTATATATAATAATTGCAGCTTGCCATATCTAATTTTTTTCATGATAAAGTGTTTATTTAAGATCAATAAATTTCGATGATAAACATAAAGAACTCCTAAATAAATCCCCATAATATGGTTTATTTTTCAAATGTGAATGAACAATTTGGATTGTCCTTTTATTTGTACAAAACAATCAAAGAGAACCTATCACAAAAGTTAAAGGCATGATGGTTTAGCTTTAAATTCAAAAGGTGCTTTTCCAACATTTTAATGTTGAGAACTTAATAAAGAATTTATCAAAATGGTAAGCTGTCCATTTTCCTGTCTAGGTTGGTCAACAAATATATTACTGTTGTTACAGTTATATATTTGTTAAGTAGTGCTGCTGTCAAAGGTTACAGTTAACTGGTTAAGATTTGATGCTTAACTGAAAAAAAAAATATCATTTTAAACTGGAATAGATAGTGTTCTGCATAAAGTACACAACACAGTTCTAAAACATCAAGAAAGGGTATGTCAAAAGTAGGCCTTTTCCATGGATGTACAGAGTTGTAGCCAACCGCGAATGATCATTCCACCGTTTCCATAGTTACTCACATCCTTTACGCAGACTCAGATTCGTGTGCCAAACTTTATGTCATATATATAGTCATGTATAGATTTAATCTAACATTTGACAAGTAAATTTTTTTTTTAGTTTTGAGGAATGTATTGTGGGAAGATATCATAATAATACGCATAACATGTATGGTTTAATACCTTCAATAATCAATTTAATTTATTATTAATATTTTCTCCTTCATTTTCTTTTTTAATATAATGTATTGTAAGCAAGTAGCCGATGCACGCATCAGACAGGTGACCATTTTGTAATGTACTCTACAGAATACTAAACATTCTGAATGATACAAATTCATAAACAATATCAAATAAATACAAAATAAACTCGTCAGTCAACAAATGCAGTAAGCCCCTCATTTGTATGGTGGTATCTTTCTAAAAATAGTTGAGATTGTCTTGTTCTCCTAATAGAACCCAAACATGAGACGGACTACAGCAATATTTCGCAGTCAATTCCTCCATTGTCTAATTTGTGTAGATAAACAAGAAGCACCTTCTTTTTTTGAAACTCAAGGTTTTGCAGAGCACAAAGAAGAGCTCTAGTATTATACAACAGATCTTGATATGGAAAATTATTTTTAAATACGAGGTATTTTGTAAATCTATTATGTACCTTTTGGGTTCCATTGATGTGACACTAATATGGTCTCCATACTGTAGAACAGTATTCTAAAATGCTGCTAACCAATGAGGTATAAAGACACCCAAAGCCAAACATGCTTTATTGTTTAAATACAAAGTATTTGTTAACAAAGCTATACATACTTACTAATATGACAGTCAGAAAAAAAAGTTCAATCAAATCAAATAGCAGATTTACTATACTATACATATAACATGAAGAAGCAAAATGTAGTAAAATGTAAAATAGGAAACACAGAAATATATAAACAAAAAACACTGTAAAAAGAAGCAAACAGGAGAACAAAAATAAATATATCAATAGTTAAAATAAAGAATAAAAGCAGTACCCACTAAAAGAACGGCATAACGTGGGCAAACCTAAATGCGATGGTAAAGATATTCAGACACACTGTAATAAGCTTTACTTTTAAGATACTGAAACAGATTTTTTAAACCTTACATAATGTAATCTTTAATGTTTTGAGGCAAATGATTAAATATTTTAATACTTTCATATATTATACTATTTAAATATGAGACAGACAGTCTCCAAAATAAACACAAGGCAAGGTTAATATACCTTGACTCACAAATAAGGGTTTGCAGTGTTCTCTAGCATTAGCTTTACATATGTAATGTAAAGCTCTCTTTTGTAGAATACAAATTGAAGTAAAGATATATTAGCTACAAAACCCCTAAACAGCAATCCCATACCTCAAATGGCTCTCAATCAGGGAAAAATAAACAGATTTCGCTGCCGATTCGCCCAGCTCACACCGAATTATTCTGACTGCGTAATAGCTTCGAGCTAGTTTTTGTTGTAATGAACATATATGTTCACGAAATTTTAATTTATCATCAATTGTAATGTCAAGAAACATACTGAACCGCTTACTTTCAATGTTACCACCTGCCAGATTAACTCCAACACAACTAAATTTAAAGCTCGATACACTTGTTTTGTTGATATTAAAACACAAGAGATTAGAATCACACCATCTTTTAATTTGATGCAAATCTTTCGTAACAGTCTTCATCAATTGATCAACTCTTCTTTCAGACCATAAAATAGTTGTATCGTCCGCAAAAACCGTGAAGCTTCCGTTGATGTATATTAGAAACAGGATCGGTCCAAGCACAGATCCCTGAGGCACACCATGTCTGAGCTCACAAATATCCGACGTTCCATGCTGAATTCTAACAACCTGGGTTTTACCTGAGAGACAGGACTTAAACCAATTTAACGTAACTCCCCTGAACCCATAGCGAGCCAGCCGGGACGGAAATTGGCAGGGTCCTCACTATCATTACCCTTGTATAGTGGCTGCACCACTGCCATTTTCAGAGAATCAGGAAAAACGCCAGTCCAATGACTGGTTTATTGCATCAACCAGAACAGATAGCACCTGTTTGGGAAGACTTTCAAGCACACGCACTGGTATCTCATCAATGCCTGAAGATTTCTTATTCTTAATATCTCTTAGTACTGTTTTTATTTCATTTGTCAGTACCTATGAGCCATATAAAAAGAGTCACAAACTGATATATGTTGTACATAAGATAAGGGATCTATTTGGAACTTCAAGTTACATGTTAATTTTTCAGCAATAGAGCAGTAAAATTTATTCAAAATTTTATTATATTTATTTACCAAAGTCGAATTCTTTGTTCCACCTCTGAAATCATTGACGATACTCCAATGTTCACGTTCACGAGTTTTATTTTGGACGTTCTTTACTTGCTTTGAGTAATAAAGATTTTTGGCAGCCTTGATCACACATCTGTAGATAATTCTGTAGTTGTAGAAATAATCATGGAAAGTCTGATCTTTCGTGAATTTTCTCAGGTAAAGTAAAGCTCTCAAATTTGCTGAAGATCTTCTAATTCCAGCTGTTATCCAAAATTTTTTACAATTGGTTTTGATTTTATGAAATGGGAAACTTTTGTTAAAAATTTGCTGGACATGATTATTAAAATTTTGTAAATAATTAAATCTATTTTACCAGTTAAATTTCTCACAGTACAACCTAAACTTATCAAAATTATTGGAGCTATATAATCTGCCATATTTCACTTGCTTCTTTCTTTTTTTAACCCTAAAACCAATCTTTACCAAAATAGCCTTGTATCTGATTTTCAAAATTTAAACAAAAATAATCAATTAAATTGCTCGACTGAGACATTATTTGAGTTGGCTGAGAAACAAGCAAGGATAGATTGAACGATAGCAACAGATTTTTCATGTACATTTTATCATTAGTTTCAACCAAATAATTAATATTCAAGTCACCAGAGAGAACAGTTTTTGAATTTGTAGGAAAACTGGAAAGAAGCATCTCAAGTATAGCCAAGAACTCTCTAACACTGCAGGACGGAGGTCTATAAATATAAATTATTAACACATTATACTTTTTACAATGTACAAATTGACCTTCTACTAACAATAAATCATATTTATTAACACTAATACAGCAGAAATTTTCCACATTACTATTACGAACCAAAATCATTGTACCTCCATGACACAATTCACTTCAATTGCTTTGGTATCAGTCACATGCTTTGTATGTTGTCTTATAAAGCCCTGCAATTTCTATAAGAGAAGCTGATTGGAAAGGCTGTCAAAATCCTTAGATATGTCAATTTAAATAACATCAATCTGTTAGCCAGCCTCAACAGATGTCATTAAGTAATTCCGAAATATTGTAAGGTCGAGCGACCCCAATAGGAACCATGTTGCATACTCATGTAGTGTTTTACTGATTCAAAGATATCATACATCACGTTTATCTCTACATTTAAACGTCGGCATGAAAGTAGAAAATTTTCAAAAATCTAAATTGTGGTGGTGGGAATAAAAGAGTAGCAAAAGCATTCGCAATGTTATTTGCACCAGTCATTTCTTCACTATCGTAACTCATTACACTGGGCAAACTGGACTGTCTTCTTAAGTTACATACAAATGTCCAAAAGTATTTGATGTTTTCTGGTATAAGCAATTCGGTTTGTGTAACATAACACATATCAATTCGAAATTTAAACTCGCATCATATGTGATTTCTTGTATTATTAAGTTAACTTAAAAATTTGTCAATGAGAATTTCTTTCTTATGGTAATAAAGCAGATTTGATTAAGTTAAATAGTCAACATGTTGTTCGCTCCTTTTATATTTTTTTGTAAAGTCGATTTTTTTGGCGAATAAACTTTTTTAACTATTGTAGAAAAACTTTCGTTGGTATTTAAAGGTATTAAAAAAACTTAATTTTCACAATGCCAACGTTTCGATCTTTATTTAAAATCTTCCTCTGGGCTACAATAAGAAATACAAAGCACTGTAGATTTATTTGAGATAAAATCAAAATTTGAAATTTGTTTTAAAACAAATTGCATTGTACAGTATGTGCAAAACATAAAATAAAAATATTAAATATAAAGTTTTCACTAACAATTAAAATTTAAGCTATTAAAAAATAATATTGGATATAAAACTACTTAAAAATGTAATTAAACTTTAACCTCAACTTTAACCTATAACACAGGTATGTCACATAAAAGATCCTATAACAAATAATAATTGAAAAAAAGAAAAATACCAGGAGGCATCCTTACCTAGTGAAAATATCAATTATATAGGCCACAACTGCACATTTTTAGGGCAGGATATTTAACATGTATTTTGTTCATATGACATAAATTTGAACATAAAACTGAATTTAAAATTAACTACTATTTGAAAAGAATCACACCAAACTGATTGATATCTGACATTGACAATATTGTTGAGAGAATAATTAGTGTCTGCTATCCTTTGAAGAAATTTTTGATTTTATTATATTCAAATTTTCGATATGATAATTGTCTCGATATTTGTGTAAATATCACTAACGTTCTCAATGTCACTTTTCTTATTAATCCCATTTAAATTGTTTTAAGTGCAAATCATTTCACTAATTAGTCTCTTCGAGTAGTTTGACTCTATCAAACATTTTAACTCAAGTAAAATCAAAGTTGTGACAAGAAGAAAAATGATTTCTCGCTAAGGCGGTGTTTTTTGATTCATCTCAATATTGATCCTTGCATGAATTCTTATATGCTTTCAGCTTATTATACAAGTGTTGTCTTGTCTGTCCTATACACAGTGTAAGCAGGATATTTTGTAATCAATATCAGTCATTATTCCGATATTTAACTTTTCTTTCATGGAATGAAACAATTATCTACTTTTTTTGTATGATAAAAACAATTTTATTTGTCTCACTAGTTAAAACTGTTTTAAGTTCTGAAAGATTTTTAACATAGGGAATTTTAGTATACTTAATTTTTAAATTGAGTACATATATTATTTAGGTTTGAATTGTTGACATTACTGATGAAAATTTAAAGGAGTACTGTTGGTAATTATATTAAGTAGTTTTTTGGGATAACCATTGTGGTGGAGTTTTTGTTTAAAAGTATTAAGGTTTTTTGTATGAAACTGCATATCACTTAACTGTATAATTCTATTTTTCTGTGTTTTCATAACTGACAACTTCTGATTGAGTGGATTATTAAAAAATAACTTAAAATTCTTCCAGTGGATGGTTAAAAGACAACTTAAAATTCTTCCTGAGTTTATGGAGTTTTCATAGTAATCTGTAAGTAATTATTTTATTTTGATTATTTATTAGTTGCAAATCTAAAAATAGATGTCTACCATCTACCTCAGCTTCTAGAATAAACATAATTTTTGGGTGGTAGCTATTAAAATAGTCAACAATACGTGAGATTTCTATAACTATGTAAATTTTAAGTAATGGAATGTCAAATGTTAAATTTGTAGTTAAAGAATACACTAGGTGTTCCATCACAATATTAGCTAGTACAGGGCTGGCTGGATTTCCCATTGCAGTACCACCTTTTTGTTTATAGTAAAACAAAATTTTTAAAAATAGATTTAAAGGAAGATTAATTGATTGCTTGATATAATCCCACTCTTCATTTATAATATTTACCACAATGTCCTTAGAAATATTTGTAAATAAATTAATGTCTAGGCTCACCACCACATAATCCCAAGGCAAAATAAACAAATTGGCTTTCTTAATCGAGAATCAAACCATTTTGGATATTTACAGTCAACGAATTATCTAGGAGACTAACTATTGATACCCTGAAATAAAATCTCATAGAAGTGCTCAACCATTTTATATATGTCAGATTCAGATGAAAAAAAAGACCAGTCATTTTGCTTATAAAAAATTTAAGTTGTGGAAATTTGCTTAATACAACTGATAAACACTTACTTGATTGATATTTTTTTATTGGAGGAACATATTTAATGTTATACTTTATTTCAATTATTGGATGATATGGGTCAAGATTTATGATGGAAAAATTAAAAGGTGAAAACATTAATAGAGTCATCTGCAAAATTTAGAACTGAAATTGCCCATGTGGTTGCTTAATGAGTTCATTTATTACAATTCAAGAAAACTCATTGACAATAAGAGTTTCTGAAGCTAAGAAGCACAAGGCTAACCAATTAGCTGGCTAATTAGAAACAATTATCCAGATAACCAATCAAAATAATTGGTTAAAGATTCATATGCAAATCGTTTTTTTTTAAATTGGTTAAGTTCAAAATAACCATTTAACCAGTCACTAATAATAATTTTGTAATCACACTAAAGAAAGCAAAGTAAAAATATTGCATTGTGTGGTATAGTCATGTGCCTTCCATGTAAGTAGCACCCTCTCTAATTTGACACCTAAGAGACCTCAATAATAAGAGAACTAAAGTTATCAGTTTTTTTGTTGCAGTAAAAAGAAAGGATCAGAGTACGTTGTGCAAGAAAATAAGAGGCAATTTTATTGTTTCATCTGTTGGCAAAGTATTTGTATGAAAATAAAAAGTTGGCACTTTATAATATTGTTTGGTGATATCCAGTAATGTTTTTATATTATAGTATATTTTGGTAGTCTAGTGGCTTTTAGTGAATATTTATCGTTAGGGCTGCAAAACTTCATGCAGCCATACTTTTTTTATATATTTTTTTTTGTTGTTAATTAACATGTAACGTTTGTCCAGATGGTGGTAATGGCATGACTTGCCCCTTTAGAATCCTTTATTCATGCCCCTAAAAATATATGCAATTAGAATGAGTGTTTGCCCATTATCCAGTGCATCGAAAAATATTTTCTTTTGATTTCTACCATGTGGGGACGAATAGTGTATACACCAGGTTAATTGGTTAATTTTATTTTAGTGTCAAAAAGAATAAAAGAAGGCATCTGGTCACCTCAAGGAACACTAAACACAACTGTAACAGATTTTATTACATTTATAATTTAATATGATAATATATGAACAAATTACTATTATTTCCAAAAAGAACATTTTTTTTTTAAATTGAGTATCCTACCTAAAGTCTTAATAACAATCTACAGTAAGTGACTTACATCTTCTAATTTTAACAGATATGCTATCTTCACTAGGTTTCATAGTTAATACTTCTATTCTTGCTACATTCATAAAATTAGGATTTTTTAAATCTGGTCCCTTAATAAGGTCAATTTCATCACCTTCTCGAATTGCAGCACTTTTTTTAAATACTTTATCACCATTTACTCTTATCTTGCTTTCATAAAATAATGTTTCAATCTTATTTCTTGCCATTCCTAATGCAGTTTTTACAATAACATCGACTCTCGGAGAAGACACACTTATAGTCATAATCTTAGTATTTTTATCTTGAATTTCTTCAGTTTCCTCTCTACTCCCAGAAGAATCTGAATCGCTCTCAAACTCAATATCTTGTTTGTTCTTTAAACTTTTGTTGCTTTTGTGTCGCAGGTATTGGGCAGTAGATGGGCTATTTAGCACATTTGCAAAAAAATCTGATTGTAATATTGCTTGTGTTGCAAAAAGCGTACTTTTATAAGCATTTTTTTGATTCACTAATGCATGTTGTAAAAAGCGTTTACTGCAAAATTTTATACATGTTCTAAACATTTTTATTGTCCAAAAATATACTTTTCAAATTATTAACCTTATTCTTAAAAATTTTTTTTCTTTCTTTCTCAAAATGGAGTCGGCTGCCACTTTTTTGCTTTCAGCGCCATTCTCCAGCCTAATAGGTAGGATGTCCGGATGGCGAGCTCTTAGCTCCCGAACAACCCGAATTTTTCAAATAACTCTTGATTTTTTCCTCTTTTAAATTCTGAAATGCATCTTGGCTTCCACTAGGTGCCCCTTGAGAGTACTACTCATATCACGAGATGACGCTTTCTTTCAAACTCCCGCCACGTAGCGGCCATTACGCTAATATTCTATGTAGAACTGCGGCAGACGAACGGGATAGAATGCAGGAACAACTAGGCCTCACACGTTCACAGCGTCTGCTCCCTTTCTAGCGGGGTCATTAGTTTCCACACTGAGCGGTTGAGTCTCCGGTTTCCCTCCGAAATAAAGCAGCAAAGCCGAACACGTGGCACCACTTATGCTAACAACACAGAGGTCTGCATTCGACGAGACGAACCGGAAGACTCCTTAAAAATATTTCATTTTATATGCAATTAGCGCATGCGCATTTAGCGCCATCTTTCGGAATAAACTCGTACTCGTAACGTATTTCGCCAAACATAAAAGTAAATAAATTTACTTTTATTTGCCGAAATACGTTATTATCGAGGGAGTAACTACGTTTATCTCTAAAAAAAACATGGATACTGACTTAGCAGTAGCTTTTAGCGCTATTTTTATTATTTGTAAAATAATCAAAAATAAGAAAAAACTGCGAAGCCAATGGTTAGGAAGAATGTATCGTCATAGGACCGGTAACTTGTTATTATGAGAAATGGAACATATTCACTTACAGAATTTTACTAGAACCGTTTCAGAAGATTTGGAGGAATTAATAAAATTAATTGGACCTATAATTCAAAAGAAGGGCACAAAGTTACGCAAAGCGATACCGCTTAAAGATTGTTTGACCTTACTTCCCCGTCAACTGAATAATTCAGCGAACAGTAAATCCTTTTGAGCAATCTCGATTTACCGACAAAGGAGACAGGTCCAAACTTTGCAAATTGTGCTCTGCGTGTTCGGTTCGTTCTGTTCGTGCGGGCTAAAAAATTCAAGTTTGGACCCGCCTTTAGATTATGGTAAGATACAAGAATCGTAAACCACCCAGGATAGTTATATCGGCGATTTATTTTCGTCAGTTTAGCTATATATATATATATATATATATATATATATATATATATATATATATATATATATATATATATATATATATATATATATATTATATATATATATATATATATATATATATATATATATATATATATATATATATTATATATATATATATATATATATATATATATATTATATATATATATATATATATATATATATATATATATATATATATATATATATATATATATATATAAATTACTTTAAAATGAGTTGTGAGAACGTATCTGAACTAGTGAGAGCACGTACTATAAAATAATAATGAGTGAAAGAAATATTGGATCGTAATCTGTATACATTAAAACAACTATGGGAGCAATTTATATATATTAATTATTTAGAGTAAGAAAATGTTTAATTCTATTTGTTCCAAATATTTTAAGATTCGCCTATTTCTAATTAAATTTCAAATGAACCTAAAGTGAAAGAATACATTCGAGTCATTTGCGAACTACTTGAAACTAATTTAGTTCACAGATCAGTGAAAAAGAGCAAGCATCATATACATTAACAATTAACAAACCAATACCGCGGAATCCTAATCACAAGTTAAAATCGCTGTGATTGAAAAATCGCAATAACAGTTATACCGGTAATTGTAAAATTACGTTTAAGCTCAACTTTAGTAGAGAATACTAACGTATCAGAAGCTTTTAAGTAAAAAGAAAATAAGAAATTTTATAAAATAAGGCCTGGTGATTTTGCCTTCCATACGCCAAATAAAATTAAATTAACTTAGACAAATAAGATATACTTTTAAACGCGTGCCCGCTAGCAATTTTGATAGTCAAATCGAACGTATGTCAGCCGTATGCGGATAACTACTTGTCCAGTTCGATTTTCAGAAAAAATAAAAGATGGAATTTGACCATCTTTAAGGACACCTGTTATTTTTATTTTATCTTATTTGCCTGTATGAATGGTCTCATAAGCGGCCCGCTAACGTCAATTATGGAGTTCTTGTTTTGGAATTCCTCTAACCTTTGTAGGACATTTTACTCTGTATTAACACTTAACCTAACTACAGCTGAAAATCTGAAAACCTATTATTATGGCGGTTTTAATGTTTGAAGATGATGCAACTTATCGTATTAATTTTGCTAAAGGAGGAAGAGCAGTGGCGGCTGGTGCATAAGAGCTGCGGAGCTGCAGAACACACTGAATTTCGACAATTCGTATTTTTTAAAATATTTTTGTATAACAAACAAATACGAGAATATACTCTAACATCCCTATACATTTTTTCTCTAACGGCAAAAAGAACATCGCAAGTTTCACGGTCTGAAGATCTCCAACATAGGCTCGTTTCCGGGCGAGGGTCTGTGGGTGCACAGCGAACGAGTTTTGAAAATGACACCTCGGACTGGTCGAGCGCCGCACAAGGCTTAATACGGAGATTTATAAATGATTTGCGGCTGCACACCCGTAGAACACAAGAGTTGCTTTGTTTATTCCGAATTACGCGCGAGGCCGTGTATTGTTAAATCGTTCGTTCTATTGATTCTATTTAGCTGCATAAATATGAATTCAATCGAGTATTTAAAAATTCATAATTTTGTCTCTTTGGCGTACGATTGGTTCTATTTAGCTGCATAAATATGAATTTAATCGGGCATGTAGAAATTCATAATTTTAGCTCTTTGGCGTACGATTGGTTCTATTTAGTTGCATAACTATGAACTCAATTGGATATTTACAAATTCATAATTTTAGCTCTTTGGCGTATGAAGACAAGATTAAAATTAAAGAACTTGGTCAGCCGACACTGCAAATACACATTGAAGTTAGTGGATCCAGGCACGCACCGAACAGAAAATATTGGGGAAAAGTAAGTAAAAAAAATCCAACTAAGAACTTAAAAGAAAGAAGTATGTAGGTACCTAGTATCAATCATTCATATATATTCATAAGTCTGAACCTTTCGGCTTTGAACAAAATTAATTTGATTTAATTTTTTAAACGATTTATTGAAAAATGAAATAATTACAACATAAAATAGGATTTTGCTAACCAAATAAAATATTCGGGGGGGAGGGGACGCTCTCCCCCATCATGTTTGTCCCTGAGTGAATCAAGTAGAAATAAAACGTACAAGCGGCAGTTTAATTATAGATTATAGTAATACAAAGTGGTTTTTTACTTGCATATTTTAATGCAGAACACACCTTCTCGCGCGGCGGCACTGAGGAGGAAGAAGACGAATTTGGTTAATATACGGAAGGTCATAAAGGAGAATTTTAATTTAACAGGGTTCATTATCAAAATAATTAGAGTACCTAAATGTTTCTAACTAAATAGTTACCAGTTTTCCTAATCCATTGGCTGTCCTTTAATTATATTATTGTATTCTTTTAATTCTGCATTATACAAACCTGGATACCCTCTGACATAATTTATTAATTTTTAGTTGAATCCTGATGAAAACGTTGAAGGAGCCATGATTACCCTTGAAAACTTCTTTGCGCTACGCGTACGACGGCCAGAATGCTTTCGAAATAGTTAGCTCGCACAAGCCAACGCCTAGACTTTGCGGGAGACAAACGCTCCGCCTCTACTCAAAACAGCTCCATTAAAATTCTATTAAAGAAAATTAATCAAAGCTTTTAGACGTTACGTTTATCTGAGACGTATCTCCATTGTCACAAAAATCCAGGCAATTTTCTCAGTGGCCTTGTGCAAGTAATAACTATAAATGAGACGCTACTATATTTAACATATTGCTTAAATTAAAAAATGACGGTTCTTGGGATTAGAACGTGTCAAATTGGAATTACTATCCGACGTTTCGCCTTCAATTGCACAAGGTATCTTCAGGGATCTTTACTCTACGAGATCTGAACAGTGAATCAGGTCGAAGAGATTCAGGCGGCCTTTTATATCCGACTTGTGCTCGCCGCACCGTGACCCTGTGTTAAGACCGGTTTCCACGTATGAAATCCTGAAACCGATGCTAGACCCTTAGTTTCCTTTACATTTATAATATGGCCAGTGGTATGCTGGTGTTCAGTTACGGCAGATTGAACAACTTGTTTCTTTTTAATACATCATTGATGTTCCGTATGTCTAGTTGATATTGAGTGTCCTGTTTCTCCCACATTCCCCAATCTTCTTGTGTATTGAAGATTGTATGTATGTTGGACCGCCAAAGTAATCGTCCTATTTTGTTTGTAGTGCCAGGAACCATGTTAAGGAACATGAACGATGTATTAAAAAGAAACAAGTTGTTCAATCTGCCGTAGCTGAACCTGAACACCAACATCATACCACTGGCCATATTATAAATGTAAAGGAAACCAAGAATCTAGCATCAGTTCCAAGATTTTATAAACGCAAAATTAGAGGATCTATTGAAATTAACCTCCAGAAATCATCATTTTTAATTTTTTGGAAAAAAAATATGTATGGCAGTAATAACAATAATTAAAAAAATGGTAATAGCACGTTTCTTACTTTCCGATTTGAGAATCACTTTACCTATTTGCTTTTTAAATTAATACATTTAGATACCTAAATATTAATGTGCCTAAATTACGGAAAACTGCTTATTTCTATACTTAAGGATTTGGGGCATCCTGTTATAAAAGAACATAATATAACAAGAAGATAATAGAAGGCACTCATAATGTATATTTTTGTCTTAATATAATGTTTACATGTGTTCCTAATAATTTATTTTTATGTCCAAATATTAATTTCTAAAACATTTTGATGAGCAATTGACCATTGCTTATTGTATGAAAATAATATTCATATAGTAATGCTGCTGTATTAGTTTGATATAAAATTTGTCTAAATGTATTGCATTAAAAACAAAAATATCAGCATCAAAAGGCTAAACCATATTATCCTCCTATAGAAATAGCACATGAAACTTGTTTCGAGCGGGCCAGGCGACGTCACTGCCACAACGCTCGCTCGCGCTAAACTTTATATATATATATATATATATATATATATATATATATATATATATATATATATATATATATATATATATATATATATATATATATATATATATATATATATATATATATATATATATATATATATATATATATATATATATATATATATATATATATATATATATATATATATATATATATATATATATATATATATATATATATATATATATATATATATATATATATATATATATATATATATATATATATATATATATATATATATATATATATATATATATATATAGCTTACGTGACGACTTCATTGATAAATTGTTATCCAAGGTCACAGACAAAATTCATGCCTTGCAAAAAACTGTGAACGAGCAAGAAATATACATACATAAATTGGAGGATCGTATCGGGAACTTACAGCAAGCAGGCAAAATAAACCATATCTGCGTTTACAATTTAGACGAGGAGAAACTTAACATTAAGAAAGAAGACATAGTGAAGGCGCACAGAGTTGGCGAAAAAAAGGATAGAGCCAGACCAATTATTGTTAAGTTCGAGAAATACCATTATAAAACCCAGGTTTTTAAAAATTGCAAGTATTTAAAGGGAACACGAATTGGAGTTGCTGAGGACTTACAGAAGAAACAAATTCAACTTTATAAAGAAGCCACCAAGAAATATGAAAAAAAATCCGTTTTTACTCGTTTTGGTAATGTGTTTATAAAAATAGACAATACAATTAAAAAAATAAATAGCGTTGCTGATTGCTGAATAATGGTAGTAAAAGATATTTTATTGTTTTATGTTACGGGGCGGACTCCGTCAAATAATTATTTTGTTTTTTCTTTTTTTTTTCTTCTTTTTCCATATTAGAAAATTCGATTTTTTTATTTGTTAGTAATTATGATACTAGATTATTTTAACGAGGTGGATAGATATGGTAGGCTGGACACAGAGATTTTTGGGGAGATTCAAAAGGTAAAGTACATTTTATGTGAGAATAACTTCAATATATTGCACTTTAATATACGTAGCATTCAAAAGAATTTTGAGGAATTAACAATATACTTAAATCAAATAGAATTAGATAACATAGATGCTATCTGAAACCTTTAGGATAGAAAATTTGTCTAATTTTTCGATCAGAGGATTTAATGCTTTTTATAATGAATCTGTAAATAACAAAAATGACGGATTGGTCTTATATGTAAAAAACACTGTTACTATAGAAAGTAAAACTTATAAAATGCATGAAACAAATATATTAAGATGTCTTTTAAAAACTAATAAAGAGACCTATGGTCTAACAGCATGCTATAGATCACCAAATTCAAATCTAAACATTTTCTTGGAGGACCTCCAAACTTGCTTTGATAATTTCGATGTTCAGACGACTGAAGTTTTTGTTGGAGATTTAAATATTAATATAAAAGAGTACAACGACTGTCACGTAAATTCATACTTAAACATTCTAGCTGAAAATGGTTATTTCTCATGTATTAATAAACCAACCAGGGAAAATGAAACCTCCTCCACTATAATAGATCATTTATTTCTTAAAATTCCAGATTTTCAGAGTAAAATAAATAATATCAAACCTTTTATCATACAGAGTTCAATAACAGATCACAGCTAATATAACATACAGCTCCACATCTCTCTTAGCGGGAATGGTTTGCGCCGATCCCTTCGCGCACGGCGGTTGGCAGCCATTTGGTGGGAAAAGACGACTGTGGCGTGCATGATTCGCATCGCATTAATATTTTGCGTTCAGCAGCCATAGTCGTGCGTTGCGAGAGTTTAATTACATAGATATTTTTAAATTGTTTTTGCAGTATAATGAGTGAAAAAAAGATTGGACATCATCATGTTTGTGCAGTGCGATCCTGTTTTAATAAAGGCTATAACTCCAAGAAGAAATTTTTTCGATTTCCCAAAGAGGCTGACCGGTAAGTACTTATTAAAAGTTTTCCGGGCTTTTGTTGACTTTTAGTGTTACTGAATTAGACAAATTTGAAATATGTTTTTGAAGCATTATCTTTTTTTAATGACTGTAACACACAAAAATGTATGGATGAAAAAACACTTTTTCACATTGCAGCCACGAAAGCTAAGTTTTTGGAAAAATGAAAAGTTGTATGAAAGATATTGTTAAAAACATATTTTTCATAAAATATCTCTTATGGAATTTGCAAAGAACTGATGCTTTATAACACTAATATCGATTATCTTTAACTAAAAAAGTATTGTTTTTTGTTTTTGAAAGTTCCTGCCTTCTAATCCAGTTCAATAACTCAAAATGGTGTTAATTCTTGTTATTGCTTCTAAACATATGCGCAAATTAATATCGATATTGGATTTGGAATTACGTCACATAAACACACATAACATTAAAGATATTAATAAATTAAGATAAAGAAAGAAGATTTTTGCAAATAACTCGGGATCTATTAACATTTTATTGATTTCTCATAAAAGGAGTCTATTTTTAATTAACAATTTTTTTATACTTTTCGGTAATATTTGTAGTCGGATAATTATTGTAAAAAAAATTAAAATGATTTCGCTATACTATATTATTAGATTGAATTTTTGGAGTTCGCGCTTTTTTATTGGAAATTTCTTTCTCTTTAAGAATATTTCTAAATGTTAGTAGTTTCCGAATAATTTGCAATACACTAAACTACCTTTTTAAATAATAATTTGTTATTAGGCTCTGAAATTGTTTACGTGATAGTTTGAAACTTTTTCATATTTTTCTAGACGTCAGGCGTCATCCGCGCCATTTTTTTATATCTACTTTTGGTTTATATTTGATGGTTACTTGTTAAACAAAAGCCATGCATTTAAATGATTTCGCTTTGTGGAGACTTTACCACAACTGTACTAAATTATGAGATTAAGACGATGAGAGGTTATTAAATTAAAATTACTATTAACAGATTTCTGGAGTCCATGCTTTTTATTAGAAATTTTTATCTCATTAAGAATATTTCTAAAAGTTAGTAGTTTCCGGGTAATTTGCAATACATTATTTTTTAAAATCTTAATTTGTCAATAGACTCTGAAATTATTTACGTGATGGTTTGTTGAAGATAATTAAAGTCGTAAATAGTGTTTTTTATAGTTCTTTACGTTTTAGTTACCGCATGGGTTGACAAAAGTTTTAGTTTATTCGCTAATTTTTCCTTAAAATAATTTGAGGTTTCTTTTATTTTTCAATTACTTATAGATTTATAAAATGTTTCGATTAAGACAAATAAACCCGTTGGTAATACATCTAATCAGTTTTTCAGCCTAAAATGAAATTTTATTTATTAAAAAATCGGATAGGCGCCTCTTTGAAAGTATAGAATATGAATTTATTATTTTCGAACTTGGTTATTAAAATTTTAATTTAGGTACTTAAATAAATCTTGCAGGTAAAGGAAGATATATTAGATCAATAAAAAGGCTTTTATTTGGTAGGTCAGGTAGAGTAGATTTTTTTCGAATAATATAGGCCATACTTTGAAGTAATTAATGGTCTGGTATAGTAAAATGCAAATGACAACCCCGGCCGGCGCCTTTCGATCAGATAAAAATATTTTCTTGGTAGGTATTTCCAATGGTCAAAATCGAATAAAATTTGCATGAATATAATATGTCCTTTAGAAAAATAAAAAAAGCAATATTTCTAATACAGATTTATTATCCCGAAACTCCAAAGGGCCGGCGACTGTCTTGGTTTATGATGTTTTATTGCTTTTAAACGTGTGGTTATATAATTAGTACGAATGGAAATAAATATTTAGGTGCAAAAAATGCACTATGTCCATTAATTATCGAATGCACTGTTGTACAGAGTAAACGGGACAGGTGAATTTTTAGGTAAAATTTGAATATTTTTAAAACAAGAGATATTGAGATGCGGTTTTCAGCTATTTCTTATCTTGCAAATTTTATTGAATAATACCGATTTAGGAGTAAAACTCGCTTGAGCCAAAAATTTATTTATACAGGATGTTAAACAAAATGGCAAATTTTTCAATTATTTGTTCTGAAAATTTAGAAAAAAGATTTTTTATTTTGATTGCGAGATTAGCTTAGTTTTTTTAAAACACAATTTTAAGAGTTTTAGAATTTAAAAAGCAGATATTACTTCCACATCTCCAAAAGACGGGGAAGTATAGTATCGGCTTTGGTGTCGGCAAAAAAATGTCCGAAAAATTATTTTCGCTAAATCGATTTAAAATTACTCAAAACGTGTAAAAAACCTAATTTCGGCGAAAAAAATGTTTCTGTCTGTCGGTCTGTTTGTTTACCCGATAACTCTCGAAGGAATTGTGCTATCGAGCTGAAATTTGGTACACAGGGAGGGGTCCATAGGAGAATGGTTCGGATTGTTTTTGGGAAAAATCGGCTTAGGGGGAAGAGGATGTAAATCGGTAAAAAATAGTTATTGATTGTAAATTGCCGAGTTTAAATGACTCAAAACCTGTAAAAAAACTAATTTCGGCGAAAAAAAAATCTGTTTGTCTGTCTGTATGTCAGATTACGCGATAACTTGGGCTATTGCGCTGAAATTTGGCACACGAAGAGCAGTCCATAGGAGAATGATTCTGATCGCTTTTATGCAAAAACGGCTTAGGGAAAGGTGGGGTTAATCGGTAAAAAATAGTTATTTTTTGTAAATGATCATGTTATATGTCCTGCTTGAGATTTCTGTGAAAATAAGGGGTTTAGGCTATGTTAGGTTAGGTTAGGGGATGAAAATTATGCTGTTTAAAAAATCGAGTGTTACGTAGTTCTATGGGTTTTTGAGGGTATTGATTTCAATTTCAAAACTCGTTCATCATTTTAATAAAATTTTAGGGGAGGAGAGTAGGTTGAAATTCTAAATTTTATTTTTTTTTCGTCTGAAAACAAGGGTCGGGTAAGAAAATATATAGGTACTAGTTTGACACGATGTGGAAGTAGTGATTCCATTGGCAGCGGTTTTTTTTGAGGTATGTGTGTTTTTTTGAAAAAAAAATTTTTTTTTCATAGTACATAGTCATAGTTGTTTTTTACTAGAAAGCCCCTAACTTTGATTTTTTTACGATCTATAGAGTCTGCACTACACAAAAAATATATAGAACGTGCACAATAAATGACAAGATTAGTTAAAAACCTAGCGATTCTAACGATCGTGTGCGTATATTTCGAAGAAATTCAAATTTAAAAGATGTTTAAGTTCTAAGAAGTACTGAATATTTTCTGCAAGCTGGGGTCTTTATTTTCCCTTTAACTTTATCATTTTTGAAAATATAGGTGTTGCTTTTAGAACCAAGTTTGCTGTGACCGGGTGATACATGAGACAAGTAACAAGCTGATATTTTTGTGGTCTTAAAAATATCTATTTGAAATTTACAACATTTGTCTAATTCCATAAGAGACAAATTTCCGATGCAAAAACAACTAAAAGTTACTTCGAATTTTGCCGGAAGTGACTCTGCTTTTTATTTAAAGAAAAAAAACCTGTATATTTTTTGCACTATTTTATTCAGCCTATAATAGTCTTCTACTATATTCCACAAGTTAACTTTTTGCAAAATGGAGGCTGGACACCTATTTCAAAATTCAACATTGCCGCATTTTACAAAAAATACAGGCGCTATTTATAAATATTTGTTGTAAATAGTCCAAAATAAACTTATTTTTTGAATTTTTTACTTTTCTTTAATCGAAAGAGCATTTACTTTAATGGTACCTTGTATATTTTATAAGTCATTTTCGCCATAAAATTACGTTTTTAAAGATGTGTCGCATGCTTAACTTTATTTTCAAGATAACGATATGCTAGACATCCTTGACAAATCAGGTAGCCTTTCTCTAAAATAAATGGCTATTTTATAGTCATTGTGAAGTGTTCTAAAAAAAAACAAAACAGTTTTAAATTTTGTACTGTATAAATGCATTTTTTTTTTATAAAGCGGCAATGTTGAATTTTCAAAAAAATTGCTGTCTAGTCGCCATTTTGAAAACAAAAATTAAAATATCGTTGAAAAGCTAAGTTTAGGTTGAATGCGATAGCACAAAAAAATATATACAGAGTCCTACTTAGTGTTTTAACACCTCGGAAAAAACCGGGTTTTTCCCGAAAAAATCCGTTTTTTTCCAAAAGATTAAAAAAAAACAAAATATGGAAAAATACAATTTATAATTATCCTAGTTTTTATTTTTGTTAACATGAAAAATAAGTTAAGAAACAAAAAATGTTCTTCCTTAAAATTAGTAAAGAAAATTTAAAAAGTTAAAAATAAAGAACCAAAATGTATTAATTAAAAACTTTAAAATTAAATTAATATACTTCCAATTGGAAAAAAGCCGGTTTTTTTAAAACACTAGTTCTACTTAATTAAAAAAAAAATAAATTAGGGGGTCAATTCCGGTAAAATTGAGAGCCAAAAGGAATTACTAAATAACATTTTTATTTTTTTTATACTATCTTCGTTTTTTTTTAAATTTTACAGAGCTAAGGTATGGGCAATGAAAGCCAATCGAGAGGATCTGTTAGACAAATTGGAAAAAGCTCATAATAGCTACACTCTTTGTGAAGACCATTTTGAAGAAAAAATGTATACTAGTCATCATACACGATTGAAAGCCACTGCAGTTCCGACATTATTTCCATCTCTTGAAGGAAGTTCTGAGAGCATTAAGGGTGACCACGCATATAGTAGACCCTTGCTACTTCCTGCGAAAATCAGAGTTCTGGATGACAGAATTTTAGTTCCAGCTATCACAAATACTGACCCAGGTATTTACGATATTCTATAATTTTGTATTGTTAAGTTGTAACAGCTAAATAAAAGTGTAAGGATCTTTTTTGCGAATTTTGCACCATGGTTGGTGTGAAGGAAATACGTTTTTTCTACGATCTTTGAATTATTTATAAACTGGTGTTATTTTCTTCTTCTAGTAGGTCAAACAAACATAGTCAGAATCAAGCCTACAACCACGGCCAAAGACAAGGTGGAAACCGAGGTCCAAGTCGAGGGTGAAACTCAGGACGACCGCGACGTAGACGTGAAAACCGAGGACGAAATCGAGGTGGAAACCGAAGTTGAAGTTCCAGGGAAAACCGAGAATCAAACTGAAGCCAGACCCTTCGATGCTAGTAGTCCCCCTCTGATGTCTCCAAGTTCTACCCAAACATCAGCCAACTTATCTTTTGATACTCCGAGGAAGAAAAAATATAGACGCAACATTAAATCTCTTACTACAGAAAATCAATATTTGCGAAAAAAAGTTCAGACACTCGAAAGACAATTAGATAGTCAGTTAGATAATATAACTTTAAATCAATATATGTCTCTGACATTCAAATTTTGCAATTCGGTCGACACTGCTAAAATTATTAATATGCAGATATCACAAGGGCGAAAACATCCAAAGGGTAGACGTTATAGTAAAGAGTTCAAAACTGAATGTTTGTCCATATATTTTGCCGGTCCCCGAGTTTATAAAATATATTTAATGCATAAATATAGCCTTCCAGCTCCCAATACATTGTTAAAAGAAATTCGAGCTATTAAAATAAGACCAGGATTAGAAAACGCTGAATTTTATAATTTGTTAAAAAAAAAGATTGACGGTTTTCAAGAGCAAAATAGGTATTGCCTACTATGTTTTGATGAGATGTCTATTAAAGCAAATTTGTTTTATGAACGGTCTCAAGACTGTATAATTGGACTGGTCATAGATGACAAAGAAGAGAAGATCTTTAAACCAGCTTTGACTGCATGCGTGTTCATGTTAAGAGGACTTTATTGCAAATGGAAACAGCCTCTCGCCTATTTTCTTTGTCATACTTCTTGTCCGGCGCAATTATTGCACGAAAATTTAAGTAAAGCTTTGCAAAAATTGAAAAATATTGGCTTAAATGTTTGTGCAGTTACTTCTGACATGGGTTCTAATAATATCAAATTAAGTAATATTTTAAATATCTCTATTCAAAATAGCCGTTTTTGCCTTCAAAATCGTTACCTTTATTATATTTTTGATGTGCCCCATATTATAAAAGCCATTAGAAATATGCTAATGAAGTATGACTTTTACGTTGATGGTAAAAAAATTTCTTGGCAGTACATAATTGACTTTTATGAAATAGATAAAAAATTTCCGGTTAAAGCAGCACATAAATTAACTGACTCACATATATATCCCACAAATTTTCAAAAAATGAAAGTTAAACTTGCCACACAAGTATTTAGCAATTCTGTTTTTGTAGGCATGAGTTTTTACATCAGATTTGGTTCTCTACCTGCAGAAGCCACTGAGACTGCAGAGTTTGTTAAGAGAATAGACCAGCTCTTTGATATTTTAAATTCGTCACAAACTTCACCCGGTAAAAGGTATAATGCAGCCTTCAAAGGGGAACCCTTTCAAATGGAGTTTTTGACTGAATGCCTATCTTTTTTAGAGAAACTTGAAGTTAGAGATAGAAATAATGTAAACTTAACGAAAAAAGTTAAATTCATTAAATGTCTTCAAATTTCTATCAATAGTATTCTAAATTTATTTAATTATCTTCGTGAGAATGCTAGTTTTGATTATTTATTTACCCGAAAATTAAACCAAGATTGTCTTGAAAATCACTTTGGTAAAATTAGAAGTGAAAACGGCAAATGCATCAACCCAACAGCCATACAGTTTCACAGAACTTTTAGAAAGTTGCAGTGCGTTAACTTACTTAACTCAGGTGCAGAAAATTGTGAGGCAGATGCAGATCAAATGCTCTTAAGGCTTCCCGACTGTAAAGACGATTCTATACCTGAGGAAGAGACCAGTTCACTAAAAGAAGTAAGCCTCGAAATTAATAAAATAAATTATTCCCGAGATGAAATGTTAGAAAAAAATTTTATAAGGTATGTGTGTGGATATCTTTTAAATAAATCCCTTCGAGTTCACTCTTGTGATAATTGCATTAAATATAGCAAAGACCACAAAGATTTAGATGATTCATCCGTTTATTGTTTTTTAAAAGCATATGAAAATGCCGACAAAGATACGTTTGGAAACCTACAAATGCCAAATGATAAATTGGTAGAGTTTATTTGTAAAGTCGAACTAATATTTCAAGAACACTTTGAAACACTTGCAATAAAACCTAACCTTTGTAGCAATCTTTTTGGTTTAACTAAATCATTGCATTTTATTCATCCATGTGAATACTTTCCCAAAGAATTTGTCATTAATCTATATATAAGAGTAAGAATCTATTATACGCTAAAAACAATAAATGGAAACTTCAAAAATATAAGCAGGAATAAATTAATAATATGGAAAAATTTATAAAAATATTTCTGTTTAGTTTACTCCATAAGCATTTTTTACTATTAAACATTTGTGTAATTTTTTCTTTTTCATTTACTTAATAATAACCATTGAAATCATAAAATACCATGGAATTTTATTTAACATCATTTTCCTTTATCTATTAGTATACATACCAGGTGTCAACGAACATATTGGACAGGCCATAACTTGTAAAGTATTAGATGTATCAAAACGAAATTTCATATAGTTAAATGGTACATAAAGAGGAGAGTTCTCGTATATTTTTCACTTTTCAGTCATTTCCGGTTTCACCGGAAATGACTTCAGTTTCAGTTTTTTTAATGGAACACTCTATATATTTTTACATTTTTGGATTCCTGAGGCAATTTTGAATCAGATTATGACATTTTAAAAAGTTTTGACGCCTACTTGATTTTTACATCCATTTTTAAAATTGCAACTAGGTGGCCATGGCCGGACGCTAATAATTAATCTAAGGACCTGAAATGATGACAGAATAATACAATCGCTAAGTTTTAGTTATTAGTCTGATAACTAGGAGCAAAAGAAGTTGATAATAATCAAATTTTTGTGTCTAACTATTTTTTTTCCAAATGGCGACCCTTTTTAGACAAGCACTTTTTGAAAAGAGGATTTTTTTGCGAATCTAACGGTACTAACTTTTTTGCGATTGGATTAAACATAAGCTCAAAAATTAAATATTACTTAGAAAAATACTTGATAATCAATTATTAAATTTTATCAAGTGTGCCATGGATAGCCATGTTGGATATTAAGTAGGATTTTTTGTTTGGACAGTGACACTCACCTATTCTTTCTGAGCAGACATACGATTGTGTCACTGTCAAGACAAAAAATTTTACTTAATATCCAGCATGGCTATCCATGGCATACTTTTTCCTAAGTTATATTTCATTTTTGAGCTTATTTCTAATCCAATCGTAAAAAAGTTTGTTCCGTTAGATTCGCAAAATAATCCTCTTTTTAAAAAGTGCTTGTCTAAAAAGGGTCGCCATTTGGAAAAAAAAGTTACGACACAAAAATTTGATTTTATCAACTTGTCTTGTTCCTAGTTATCAGACTAATCACTAAAACTTAGCGATTGTATTATTCTCTCATTATTTTAGGTCCTTAGATTAATTTGCGTCCGGTTATGGCCACCTAGATGCAATTTTAAAAATGGCTGTAAAAAATCAAGTAGGCGTAAAAAGATTTCATATTCTGATTCAGAATTGTCTCAGGAATCCAAAAATGTAAAAATATTCAAAGTGCTTCATTTAAAACATTGAAACTGAAGTCATTTCCGGTAAAACCGGAAGTGACCGGAAAGTAAAAAATATGCGAAAACTCTCTCCTTTATGTATCATTTACCTATACCAAATTTCTTTTTGATACGTCAAATACTTTACATGTTATGGCCTGTCTAATAGAATCGTTGACACCCGGTATATACAACTCTACGCTACTCTTTATTAAGACTATGTCAGTTATTGGTTTTTAATATCATTAATAATATTCTAATTATTCAATTAAATCGCTTTACAATAACCATATCAATGTAAATTTAAACATTGCCTACTCCGGTACTGTCCGTCACAAACTAGTTATTTATTACAATATTCAAAATCAGTTTAGTCTGGCTCTGACTTTTCCCACCAGCGAGAAAAGGAAACGACAATTTCATCTCACTTGGTTTTCGACCGCCAGAATAAAGGTGCCGACCCTAAGAAGGGGAGCTGTATGTTATATTAGCTGTGAACAGATCATTATTGTATTGGTTTAAGCATTCAAAATGTAAAAATACCGGGAAAAAAAGATATATTACAAATGAAAAAAGAAATTAACCATAATAAACTGTTAAAAATACTTGAAACTGAAACATGGCAAGAGGTATACGAAGCTTATGATTCTGTTGAAACAATATATCAAGTTTTTATCAATAAACTTTTGTTAATAGTGGATCGATGCACTTTTGAAAAGCATTACAATAACAAAAATAAAAAAAGAAAACCGTGGGTTACACAGGGTATCGTTAACTCTATAAAACATAGAGACCATCTTAAGAAAAATTTAAATAAAAATTACTCTTTAGAACTGTCGACTGAATATAAGAAATATAAAAACTTCTTAAATAAACTAATAAAATCAACTAAAAATATATATTATAACAATAAAATAACTGAATGTAGGAAAGACTATAAAAATCTTTGGAAAACTATAAATGAAATAACTGATTCAAACAAAAATAAGCCTACAGCCAAAAAATTTTGTATCTTCCAAAACAATACATATTTTGAAAACGAAAAGGATATTGCTAATGTATTTAATAATTTCTTTATAAACATTGGTAGAGAAATTCAAAATAATATTGATCAAAATTTACTCCTGCCATCTTTAGATAATCAATCTACTAGACAAAATAATTCAATATTTTTAAATCCTATAACAGAAAACGAGCTATACTTGCATATTAAATCATTAAAAACTCACTCTTCACCTGGTGAAGATGGAATTAATAAGATAATCTAAGCTAAGTTAATTCAAGATAATCATAAATTTTTTATAAAGCCTTTGTTGTATATATTTAATAAGTGTCTAGAATTTAGTATGGTGCCGAGTGCATGGAAAATCTCTATTGTCACGCCAATTTTAAAAACAGGAGATCAAAGTCATCCAACAAACTATAGACCTATTTCAGTTATAAGTAACTTTGCTAAGTTATTTGAGAAGTGTATTAAACAGAGACTTGTAGATTTTTTTGAAAAAAATAAAATATTGTTTATAAATCAGTTCGGATTTCGGAAGGACAGATCTACGGAAGATGCTGTATTTGAACTAATTAAAAATATTTATACCCATAATTATAATAATAAAAAGGCTCTGGCAATCTTTTTGGACCTGTCTAAAGCGTTCGACACGGTGGCACATAATATTCTTTTTGAGAGGTTGGACAAAATGGGTGTACGAGGAAGCCCCCTGCTTCTTTTGAAAAATTATTTAACAGATCGAAGACAAAAAGCCAAAGTAAACAATACCTTTAGTGAATATGCTACTATCAATACAGGCGTTCCACAGGGAACAGTGTTGGGTCCTATACTCTTTCTGGCTTATATAAACCAAATTGGTAACATATTTCCAGATTGCAGAGTGGTGTCATATGCTGATGACACAGCTCTGCTATTTTCAGCAAAAACATGGAATGAGGTATATAGTCGGGCAGAGCTGGGATTGGGCACTGTTTATCGGTGGTTAGGTATGAGCAAATTAAGCTTAAACTTCCAAAAAACAAATTTTATGACATTTTCACTAACCAATGCCGATCAACCTAGAGAAGATTTTTTAACAATTCATCTGTCATATAAAAATCAAACAAATTAGTAAAATAAAATACTTAGGAATAATTGTAGATCAAAATTTAAAGTGGAATGAACATGCCCTCTATTTAACCTCAAAAATTCGAAAAATGTATTATAAATTTTTTCAACTCAGGGATATACTAAATAAAAAAATAGTTCTTATGTTATACGATTCGTTGGTAGAGTCAATTTTAAGGTACGGCATTGTTGTTTGGGGCGGTCTTTACGATGCAAACCTGAAAGTCTTGTCAATATGTCAGAATAGCGTTCTAAAAATTTTATCACGTAAACCCCGTAGATTCTCTACAACAAAATTATATAAAGAAACAAATATCCTAAATATAAGAAATTTGTATATATTAGCATGTTTAACTTACTTACCAAAAATAAATAAGTCATTTCCAATTATATCACATAATTATTCTACAAGGATAAATGTAAATGAACATTTTTATGTACCCAAATTTGATAACAGTTTTTCCTGCAGATTTGTCACTTATTTTATACCTAAAATCTATAACATGCTGCCATGCTCTATAAGAAAAATAGTAAGAAACGGAAGGAGTAGAAAACCCATAAAAAATATATATACAAGAAAACAATGAAATGTTTGTTAACGTATTTTCCACTTGAATAGATTTAGTGTGTGAAAAATGTATGCTCCTTCAATAAGCCACTGGTCTCCATCGTCCCTCTGTGTTCCATCGGCTCGCTGTACCCAGATACCTTATGCGTGTGCTGTATTGTATTTTTAGTCTGAGCGTGATCTCGGCACACAAATTGTCAAATTTAGGCCTGATCACCTTCCTCAAGCTTGTTTAAATAATTATTGTAATAGTTATACGTTTGAAATACTACAGTTTTGAAAATTACACAATAAGTTTTGGGTTATACAAATTATTGTAATATGTAATTTAGGTAATATATTTCATATATATATATATATATATATATATATATATATATATATATATATACATATATATATATATATATATATATATATATATATATATATATATATATATATATATATATATATAATAGCAGAAATACATAATTTCTGCAGGTGCAAAACGGCCTACAAGAAGAATTGCTTTCGATTATGTCACAGGGTACCCTCCTACGATCATGATTTCTGCGCCTTTACCCTCATCAGGCAGGCTTGTACCCAGGGAGATCTGAAATGACAGATTGCAAAACACTTTAGGTTCATTTGAAATTTAATTAGAAATAGGCGAATCTTAAAATATTTGGAACAAATAGAATTAAACATTTTCTTACTCTAAATAATTAATATATATAAATTGCTCCCATAGTTGTTTTAATGTATACAGATTACGATCCAATATTTCTTTCACTCATTATTTTATAGTACGTGCTCTCACTAGTTCAGATACGTTCTCACAACTCATTTTAAAGTAATTTATATATATATATATATATATATATATATATATATATATATATATATATATATATATATATATATATATATATATATATATATATATATATATATATATATATATATATATATATATATATATATATATATATATATATATATATATATATATATATATATATATATATATATATATATATATATATATATATATTATATATATATATATATATATATATATATATATATATATATATATATATTATATATTTTCTCGATTCTGTTGGTCTGTCTGTCTGTCGAGCTGTCTGTTTGCGGCATAGCCAGAAAACTACTTACCCGATTGACCTCAAATTTCGGTCAAAAATTAAGGGTTATATGGGGATGACCTGGAAACATTTTGGTAAAAATCCAATATGGCAAAACAAAATGGCGGCCTAGTGAAATGTTTAAAAATTATTACTAAGAGAGTGCTTATCCAATTTATCTCAAATTTTCCACAAAAATCAAGTACTAAGTAGAAATCAACTGGTGAAATTTTGGTACGAATCCAAAATGGCAGAACAAAATGGCGGCTTAATAAAATATTTAAAAATTCGACCTGAAAGAACTACTTAATGAATTGATTTCAAATTGTGTGCCATAACTAATTGTAGTATAGAGATGAACTAGTAAAAGTGTGGTATTAATTCAAGATGGCGTAACAAAATGGTGGTCAAATACAAAAAGTATACGTCTCTCGGTTTGTCTATTCGCGGCATAGCTTAAAAACTACTCATCAGATTGACTTCAAATTTTAGTCAAAGATTAAGGCTCTTATGGGGATCACCTGGTAATATTTTGGTTAAAATCCAATATTTCGGGACAAGATGGCGGTCTAATGAAACGTTAAAATAAACATTACTTGGAAAATTAATTATCCAATTTGTACAAAAATCAAGTATTATGTAGGAATCAACTGGTAAAATTTTGGTACAAATACAAGATAGCGGAACAAAATGGCGGCATAATAAAATATGTAGAAATTCAGCCTAAAAAAACTATTTAATGAACCAATTTCAAATTGTGTGCCATAACTAATTGTAGTATATAGATGAGTTAGTAAAACTGTGGTACTAATTTAAGATGGCGGATCAAAATGGCGGACAAATAAAATTTTTAATCACAAAACATCACCCTAGCAGGTTTTTGCGTTTTAGCGTCCCTAGATGACAAAAAATATGTTTTATCAAATCCGTCGGTTCACCTGTCGGTTTGTCTATCTGTTTGCCAGTTCGCGGCATAGGTTGAAAAGTACTCATCATATTGACTTCAAATTTAAAAAAAAAGGCTCATACGGAGATAACTTGGTAATATTTTGATAAAAATCCAATCCAGCCGAAACAAGATGGCAGCCTAGTGATACGTTAAAATTGAAAAAAATCATTCCTAAAAAAACGAATTATCTAATTTACCTCAAATTTTCCAAATTCAAGTGTTACATAGAAATGAACTGGTAACATTTTGGTACGAATATAAGATAGCACTAACAAAATGGTGGTCTAAAAGAATATTTAAAACAGTCGGTCTGAAAAAAACTACTTATTAGATTCATTTCAAATTTTGTGCAAGCATTAAGTGTGATATAGAGATAAGCTGGTAAAGTTGTGTTACAAATTCAAGATAGCGGAACAAAATGGAGGCCAAATAACATGTTAAAAAAACGTAAAAGAATCTTCTTATTCAATTGGCTGTAGATTTTGGAGAAAAATTAAATACGATAAAAAAATTTACTGAGACCGAGACTTTGAGTCTTTTTTTATGTTGGTTATAAAATAGCGTTTAAATGTTGGACTAAAAATTAATTTTGACTACAAACTCTCAAATATTGTTATCTAAAACATCAACAATCTATCCATCATCGAACCCCAAAATCGATATTTTAAGCCATTTAAAAATTAGAGCAAAACCATTTTTCAGCTCTTAGGTGCTATATATTTTTTTTAAATCAATAAAGACCCTATCTAATAACGAAATCTCAAATCGATATGCAAAAATATAATAATAAAATAATTATATCTTATTATTTTTTAAAAATATTAACAATTTCTAAAATAAATAAAATATTTTCACTATTAAAAATTTGTTTTATCCCGAATAGAATAACCTTCTGTAGTCGAAAAATAAAAATATATACAAAGTGTAAAAGATTTGGCAGACTTTCCACCTCTTAAAAGGAAAACTTACAATTTTAATTTGAATTTTATTTTTAGGGAACTCTTTTACTTTTTAGAATGACCTTATATAAAAAAAATGCTTTTGTATGCAAAAAAGAAAATAAGTTACCCTGTTTTATCATTTAGGAATTCTTGTATTCCCAAGAGCAACCCTGTAGAGTGTAGAAAATATTTAATGTACAAAGAGATAAATGAAATTTGTCATATTTCACCGTTTTTTTTAACTAACCGCTTTAGAATAAATAATATTTTCGTTTTATTTTTGTAGCTGGTTCATATCTCTAGGACGACTACTGTATAGTACGAAAAAATATTATGGACAAAAAATAGAAGAAATTGAATGTGTTTTCCCGTTCGTTAAAAGTGATAAAAGCTCTTGAAATATATATTTTTGTCGTTTTCAGGGGGTAGTTTCATCTTACTTAGCTACCCTGCATAGTGGAAAAAATGTTTATATGTACAAAAAGATAAAATAAATTTTACGTGTTTCAACGCTTTTAGACAAGTTTAATGTTTTTGGAATACAATTGTTTTTATCTTCGGGGCTACTCTGTATATTTGAAAAAATGTTTTTATAAGAAAATAACGATAAGCACTTTTTATTTTTTTTTTGTATATAATAATCGTTTATTATATATTTTTTTTTAGGGGGCTGCCTAATAATCTTAAAACTACCTTGTACAATAAACAAACAGATAAATACATGTGAAGTATTTCGCCCTGTTTCGAAATATTATGTGTTTTTTAAAATATCCTCAGTCAGAGACACGTCTGATGAGCAGCTGGCTGTGACGTTCTTAGGTATTCTTATGGATCAGAAATTAATATGGAATGCACATATCCAACTCGTATGCAGCAAAGTATCCAGAAATCTATTTGTTCTGAGAAACTTGCGTCCTGTTGCGGGACTTGCAACCTGTATGAGCGCATACTACAGTTATTTTCATTTCCACTTATTATACTGAATCCTTGTATGGGGACATTCACCACATTGTCAAAAACTTTTTAGCTTGAAAAGGAAAGCCATTCAGATCCTGACAGCTGCATTTTCGTGCTGATGTAAGAGAAGAATTTTTAAACTTAAAAATCTGACCCTTCTTCTTAAAATCATGGTAATTTTCATTATTATGATACTCGGCGTGCAGCACTGATAGTTCCTGATTTTTACCGTTTTACAAAAAGTTGATATTCTATCAACTGTTTTGCACCAAGAATTTTTAACAAACTACCAGTCACAATAAAGGTCCTACCTAGAACCAACTTCAGAAATAAAATAGGACATATTCTCCTACAAGCTGTGTATTATTCTTTTTGATGAATACCTCAATACAAACTTCAGTAACCAATAGTCATAATATATTTGTTTACTGTATATTAATGTATTTTTTGTTAAACTTTTTTAATATGTTTCTTCTTATTATTGTTATTGGTGTTTCATACATTACTGTTGTAGAATAGTTTTGTATTTTAAACTTATAAATATATTAACATTTTATAAACTTTTTAATTTTTGTTTTGTTTTCTTCTTCTTCAAGTGCCGTACCCGTATATTTGGAAATCCACTACTAGACCAATATACTAGGGAATGTGTTCTACGTAGTGGTTTCCCATTGCCTTTTACGCAGTGGTGCCGTGTAGTGTATGTGTTAATAAGAGGCCTTGTTAATGTTTGCAGTCCACCCCAAGTCTACAGAGTCGTTATTTTATTACCCCAACGACTAAAGGCACCTCGGGAAGGTAAGGGTCAGGCATATCGAGCACTCTTTATTATATTGAAAAGTGCCGGCTACGTGAAGTCTAGAACCTGCGCCTTCCGGGTGGAAGGCCAGCTCTGTTACCACTAAGCTATCGGAAGAATAGTACTAGTATAGTGTAGAAATTCCAAGGAGCGGCTACTTTATATACCCAACACATAATGTCGAATATTTAATTAAAGTTGCCGTTGAATCTCCCGGTTACTGGAAAATGGCACTACTCTGAACCGGATTGCTTTAACACCCCATATATAAATATATATCACGAAACCATATAACATACTAAAGTCAGCGAGACACTTTAAATAACTCAAATTAGGTATAAAGCATAAAAATAAGAATATAAGTCCTGCGTATATCGGAAAAGCGATAATTATTCCAAACCTACTTTACCAGCCGTTACTAAATATACTGGAAGATACATACCTTTAAATCTTCACACCATCCATGTATTTATTAGATTTGTTGATATTATAATAACCTTCATTTGGTATAGAAAATACTTGCTATAACTTTATTTGGACAGGAATTCTGAGATTTCAAAACTTTTCGGGATGTAAATTCATTTTCACCACAGCTCCAAGCATTCAATATAGACAGATTTACCGATATTTGCAAATGCTCGAGGCATGTTAGGATAATAACATCACGACCTTGTCAAACTGCTTATTATGACAAATCAGTTAAAGCTGCACAGTTGACAGAGCCAGGCCAACTTGAAAAAGTGGCAAATTCAATGGCAAATGGAAAAATAATGCATTTTTACTCGAAACTAGATTTTATCCAGTTTTTCGACTTAGGAAAAATAATGTAAATCTATTTTTTCTTGAAAAAAGGTGGAATTTTTGATATATGTAATCGTTTTTATCCCAGGAGGTACCGATACGACTTTACGATGGCTAAAGAACGAAAGTTAGAATTTGTGCACGCTACAATTCAAAAATTTCTCAAAATTCACCCCTAACTCCTATAGAGCTGATTTTCACACCAGTCTCTAGAAGAAACAAAGTTGTTTCTTTGTATATTTAGTTGATTCGCCTAGGTTCAAGAGTTTATATGCTTCAGAGCCATATGTGTAAATTGAAAAGACGGAAACCATTTGTTTTAGTTTTTTTGCGTTTCGACGCTTTCTCGGCATTTGAGGCATATACATCCTATGTTGATTTTAAATATCCTTTATATTGCCTACCGAACCCCCTTTTTACCTTGGCAAAGTAGCTAGGGTTCCGACTCCGCAAAATGCCTCCAAGGTTACCTCATTTTTTACCCCTTTTTTATTTTTTTTTAAGTGGCATCCCGTGCTTCTACTGCCCTTAACAAATTTTTCCGAGATTTTTGGACGAGAAATCCGAAAAAAATGCCACACCTCGAAAAAGTGCACCTATCAACTGTCAGCTTATTATAAGCTCCAACGAAATCACGTTTGTATTAAAAGAAGCCACAATTTATCCTCTACGATCGGTCCCATAGAAGCGTATTTCTCTGACGTACGGTTAATACGCTGGGGCACTTAAAACGCCAAACCCCAGTTTATTTAAATTTAACCTAGTAACAAGCCGTGATTGCGATTTATTGCGTTTATCCAATAACAGGCAGTGATTTTTTGCTCAACTCTATTTAATACAGTGCCAATATTGTCAAACCCCATTTGCGGGATGCAAATAGAGATGGGAAATACTATCTATCACGTGTCGCCGTACATACCTTCGCGCCACACAAAAATAACGCTGCCAAATACCTCGAGCTACAGTGACTTTATACTCGTATAAAGTCACTGTACCTCCAGCTATAATTATATTTCCGATTTTCTATAATGGCGCCATCTAACGCCGATATATGGGATCTAAGCTTTATAAAACGATGAAATCTGTATTATAAAAAGACCAATGGTTTAAACTCACATGTAAATCATTCCATCTAAAATTTTATTTTCTTTCAGTTTTGTTTACATTTTTTGTGTGGAATTTTTTGTAAGTTCCTGCATATAATAAAAAAAATAAATAAATAAAATAAAAATAAATATATAATCTAAAATATAAGCCAAATTAAATGTCTTATTTTTTTTTAGATCTGCTTTATGAAAATGTGAATTCGTTATAATTTATCAAAATGATTTTTCTTTGGAAATGTTATAGTTAAAATTATTATCTATAATGAAAAAGATGGAAAATTAATAGGATTTTATTCAATAAAATGTTTAAGTGTTGTCAGTAGTAATAATAGCAATAACTAGTAACTACGCTACTAGACTACACTATTACACTATATCAGCCATCAGCCAATGACGTATAAAATGTGACTTTATATATATTTATATTTGGTATCCAAAAATACCGTGACAAAATTCCGGTACGTTAATACTGTCTCACCTACAGATTGTCTAGATGCAAATTCCATACGCAGTCCCGCTGATTGCCGAGTCTTGGTCCAAATATTTTTTTTGTTGTCGGCACAAAAAAAATGTGTTTTAAAAAGCGGATAGCGTTTAGGCCGCCCTGGTTAGGTTATTTTTTTTGGATGCTGTAGAAAAGCTTATCTATATATAAAAAGTGTATATTAACACGAGGATTACCGAACGAAAAATTCGGCAAGCGGGCGGCGGGACTCGTGCAGATGATTAAGAATAAAAAATGTGCGGTCGAGATATAGCTTATTTACCATAAACGTCCTATAAAAATAAAAATAATGAAGCCCAGTGTTGTCAGGTTATTACAATTGTAACAGATCTGTTACCTTTTGGAGAGATTTATTACTTTTTTATCTTCTGATGAAATCTATTCCATTTTACTCGAGAAAGAAATTAAAACGACCTTAATGAGCAAAAAAAAATTGTTTATTTAGGAGAATGGCTGAATGACGGAATCACCGTATACGAAATAAAAACAAGCTTTTTTTTTGCTTTTTAAATTGCAATGTTATACTAAAATGGTCTTCAATAAGAATTTGTTACCTTTCTTCAAAATCTATTACCTTTTCCTACGCCTATCTATTACCGTTTATCACAATGTTCTGGCAACACTGATGAAGCCATTCTACAGAAATGAAATGATACAGTATCGAACGGTGCATGCGCTAGAACTCGAACATTTATGTACTTGATAAATTATTTTGCATTGACAATAAGCGGAACAAAGCATTTTTTCCCATTTCATATTGTTTTAAAAACGTCCCTCTTTTGTGAGGTTTTGATTCTAAACTTCGATAGAATGTTGATTTATTACCTATCCGGTTGCTTATATTATTTTATTTTAAATACACTTTTTTATATTAACCCAAACAAAAAAGACTTATCCAGGTTAACAAAGTATACAGTACGATATTTAAAACACGATTACATACAAAATTATAAGCTTTAATAAAAAAAAACAAAAAACATCACCCGACGGAGTGGGTAAATACTCTTTTCATGTAGCTACCTGGATCTTTATGTCATTTAATTTTTTTTGGTCTATGTGTATATTCCAATCAAAAATTCATGTAAACTTAGCCTTTCGAAATTTGTGATTTCGTCTTTCGAAAGCGCAAAATGTTATTACATTTTCCGACATTTTCTCTAGAGTATCTAGATTTACCTCCACTATGTGGCGCTAATTATTCTATGGATTTCATAATAATCTAAGCATTGGCATGAACAAACCGGTTACATGATTTAAAAAGTTTAAATAATAAAAATAAATGGAAATATGAATTGGATATTTTGCAATAAGTGTTCTTTAAAATTTCATCCCAATATCAAGTTTTATTTGTCCGAATGTAGCCACGTGTTTTGTGAAAGATGTACCCAGAAAATGAGTAAGTAGCTACTTTTTTAAAGTATTAATAGGTAATTTTATATTTTTCGTAGCTAACGAGTTTTGTAATAAATTATTTACTTTCTTACAACATTGATGATTTTGATATTTTTGGCGTAGAGTAGAATTTGACATCCTGATCATGAATCTACAATCAGATTTATTCCCGCACTTTCCGATTTTGAGTTCTTTACCCTCAAAATGTAGTATAGATATTTTAATTTTCCACTCTTTCTTCCTTCTTTTGTATGAAAATTGACTGGTTTTCTTTGAAATAATAAAACAGCAAAAGTCTCGTCGCTGTAATAAAAATAACAAAAATAACCATACTTTATTTACTTTTTGGACTAGAAGCTAGAAAGAAACTAGGTATGAAAAATTGCTTTTGAGGTAGACAAACAAAATGACCTACACCTGACAGAAACTTGGTAGGACAACATTAACAGGAGGATAAGGTCTTAGACTATAAAACAAGTGTACATAATAGGATACTTTCGAATAAATAAATGTACAGGACAGAGCCTAGCCGAGCCGTGACCTTGACGAGACCGGGAAGGTCCCTTGATTCAAAACGATGGCCCGTCAAAATGACAACACTTTCTGGTTTTTAGTGGCGTATCCACTTTGATTTTTACTTTGAAATTTAGAAAGTAATTTGAACACTTATACTTTTGAAAGAGAATTATAATTAAGGTATGGACTAAATTAAACAAGCCAATTAGTGTGATGCATTATTTCAGGTGCCAATTTAACAACAAATTGGTGAAACATTCAAATTCATGTCTTTAATAGCTCACTTTAGATACTAAATTTTACTTTTTACATGATAAGCCTTTCGTACCTATACCCTTATATTTATCCAGCGGTTTAAGTTCAACGTTTGTTGTTATTGATGCTGTAAAATTGACACTGGATTTGAAAGAGCCACTTATCAAAGTTATAAACAAATGTCGCAATTTTGCCGCCTGAGTAAAATAAATTAAAATAGCGAGAACGCATTCTAGATGATGAGCTGTCGCGACACGTGCACAGTAATTATAATAATTTGATCTAAAGCTTGCTACTAAGAAATACCTGCAACTAATTAATCCCCGGTTGCACAAAACTTATTGCTGTTTAGAATATTTAACCGAGCTTTCGGATTTGACAAGTTGCTTACAGAAATCTAGGAAGTCGCTGTCAAACTCCGTTAAACATTCTAAACTTTAATAAAGCTTTCTGCAACCGGCCGTAAGAATTTAACGGCGCAACCATATGAGAGCATATTTGGAAAAACTTGGAACACATTTAAAAGTTATATAATCCTTTCATAAGCTGTAAAATGCATGGAATTTTCTTGTTTGTTTCGCTTCGACTGTTCTTTTGTATATCTGCTTTCTTTTTATTGCTTTACTTGAATTTAATAAATAAAATTTAATGACTTTTTTAATAAGCAGAATGGTTATTTTTAGTTGAACTCATAATTAAATATAAATAATATAGGTATTTTTTTCCTAAAAATAGTCTAAAACATGAATTAAACCCTCCAAAAGAGGATTTCATATTTTTTTGTTTGCCTTTACTGCTTGTTAAACAAATAACATTTGAAATATAATCAAACTGTTCCCTCTTCAGCACAGTATCAGACCCAAAAAAAGGAGAATATGTTGGCATACATAGAATTTTCGTAATACAAAAAAGAATTATTCGACTTATCTATAACATGAAGGGACGCGAGTCATGTAGGGATGCTTCCAAGAGACATAAAATCTCAACCTTTATATCCATATATATCTTTAAGTACTGTCTCTACATAAAAAGAAATTTACATCATTTCCGCTCAAACTCGGCTTACTATCAATATAGAACTCGTAATGCAAATGATTTAGTCTACGTAGTACACAACACGTCACACTTCGAAAAATCTGTCAACTATCAGGCTATTAGGATTTACAATAAACTTCCTGAATGTATAAGATCAGCCGATACATATAACAGCTTTAAGAATAGGCTAAAAAAACATCTGTTGATGAGGGGTTTCTACTTTCTGGCAGAATATTTCTACAACAGGGATTAAATATGACATTTCCAGAGATTTACTTGGACTTATGTTTCAGATATTTTAAAATTGACTTATTATTATTACTGTTCGTTCCTTCCTTATATTTTTATTTTACTTTGTTTTATTTAAATTTAGAATTCCTCTGTCATTGCTTAGAACTAGTATTGACTAATATTTTTCTATGTATGTTTTAACTCCTATATCTTTTTTATTTTTTTTTTAATTTTTATTTAACACTTTTGTTTACTTTGTGTATCTACCTTTATTGACGTGTCTTTTGTCCTTCTGGGATTTTTTTGTGACAAATAAAGAATTTGAATATAATGTTAGATATTAAAACTTATTTTGTCTCACAAAATTGTTCCTAGAAACTCATAACTCCAACTTTTTTTCTTCCGTTTTAAAACATACTTAAAATAATTAAAATGTTTTGACCTAACAAAATATTACATGAAGTGTTTCGCTACTGTGTTTATTATATACCACTTGGTTCCTAACCAGTGCTGCCACTGTATCCTTTAAAATAGTAGTATATCCTCAGAAAAAAGAATAGTAGATCAAAGCCGAAAAGTAGTAGATAGTGCGATTTGACCACCTTTAGTAGATTGTTTCAGAATGGCGGATTTCACATGTTCTTATACCTACTAGAATTTGTAAGACAAAACCACGTGAGACGGTCATTTAGTTTATCCAAAAATGTTCAAAAAAATAAAATACCAATGAGGTTGTCAAATTATACATAATGATTTCGAAGTTATTGGCCATTGCAATGCTTAAATAAAAATTAGGGCAATAACGACATTAAGGAGATAAGTAGTAGAGTTATAGTAGATAGTAATAGGTTAGCAAAAAATGTATCAAAGTAGTAGATCTACTACTAAAGTAGCAACTTCGGCAGCCCTGTTCCTAACCTAACTGTTTGACACTTTAAGAATTATGATTTTCATGATAATAACAATTTTTTTGACTTTAAAACAAAATACAAATGCAATCACCGGTGGAACGAAGTTCGGGTCCGGTAAACTATCCTGACAGACAATTTTTGCATATTTTATTTTTTTTCCAGAAAGTACCCATTAGCAATATTACATTTCAAAAATAAAAATTGCGGGATATGCAAGAGCTTTTCTAAAAAAAATTAATGCAAAGTCACACTTGGTCACAATTTGACAGCCTTAAAACGAAAAATTTAGCAATGTTTCTAGATCTTAGATTTACCAATTTGTTAAAGGAAATGAAATGACCAATTGAAAATTATTTGGACAACAAAATTGTAATTATTTATTGTTATTATTATAGTTTTAATGAAGGTTTTATTGACGAACCTGGGCTAACCTAACGTTAGCGGGACAGATTCACCTAACAATATAGTTTCTGTTACAGAAATATCCCCCTTTCAATATAGACTCGGGATTCGGTTAGCGCGTTACCACGCGCTTTCTTTACAGAAAACCTAACCAATCCTAACCTAACCTAATCCGCATTTTTATTAATCATAAGTTTTGTTATAAAAAAAATGAGTTTTACGTGTATCATAACGTGTATAGGTATTTTTTTAATTATGAATGTGGCAACGTCGCACATCAAATTAAAAACAAGCATGGCGATGAGAACAGCTGGAAAGATGTTTGAAATCAAAATTACGTTTGATTTGTATAATAATTGCATCTTAAAGTAAATTTTGAATGCTGATGAGAGTTTTCCGCACATTTTCTCAATTTGGGCTGCTAGAATGGTGGATAAAAACAAAAAGAAACAAAAATAAACGAGATTTAACAGTGTCAACATAGTTTACCGACACCCGAAATTCCTTTCTTCCTTGTACGTACATTTAGTACTGGCGTTGATTAAAGGAAAAAGGAAGATGCGCAACCTTATTGGCAAATTCGTGGCATTGCTGATTTGATTCCACTTACATTTCAACTGCTGTACGGTGGAGCCGCTGTACGGCAAACGCATAAAACACCCATTCGCAGTCATTCGGCTCTTGCTGTGATGACCGTCGGCTGCGGCGTTCATCGGGAAACGATGATATTCCTGGAAGACGGTGCCGCGCAATATTATTATGGTTTATTGATCACCCAACGTTATTATTTAATCCAACAAAAATTCTATCGCTTTAGCCGTTAACAGGGCCGTAGGAATTATAGGTCTTGACAATAAGAAAAAAACTCTGTCTTATTTTATGATTACAAAATAAAGGAGATTATTTTAGATATACGATTAAATCTAAATTTTAATTTACAAATTATTGTTACTTACCTTTTTTTAAGACAAAATTCACTGTTTACATTATTCTGAACTAGTAAATGTACAGGGTGTCCCAAAATTGAGCGTTTTTCCAATGTTTCTGACAAATAAAGCCCGTCATCAGTGCTAATTTATGATGAGGACCGAAACATCGGGTCAAAAATCTAATCACCTCATATTGTCGAGAAAAAAAAATGGCAATGAGAATGAATTTTTAAATAACTTCTGGAGTAGAACAAAAAAGTTTAATATTTTTTAATTAGGTACTTCTTCTTTGATTCTAATAAAAGAGGTAGAGGGAAATAAATTTAACATTTGCGTTACCACATTTTTGGCTTTAAGATAACGTAGATCAATTAATTTTTGACTCGACGCGAGCTTTCCGTTCCTCGGCAATTATTATTAACTAACATTGATGATGTTTTTTTAGTCCGAAATATCGAAACAATGTTAACTGTGATACGCTGTTGGATTTAGAATTAAAGTTACTGTTTATAAAGAAGAACATAAAATTTTTGACTATTTAAAAAACATAGTTTATAATGAACGTTCGGGGATGAATCGTCGAATCGTAAACTTAAAATCGTAAAATTAAATAACATATTTTGGTAGAGAAAATATCCTCAATTTCAAAACGGCATTTGATTGAGCACAAAACTGATCAACTTTGCCACAATTTAAACTTTTCTATATCTCGTATAGCTTCTCCCAATGGTGACCCTAGAAATTGGAATACCCTGTACACCATGTGAGCGATTTTCCATACGTTTTTTTAAATTAAAAATTTAAGAAAAATATTGTTCATAAAAGAATTTAATTTTTTTTACAATGACTATATTTCAAAATTTTCAAACAAAACGTAATTTAGAAATAATACATACTCAAAACAGTAGGTAAATAAATATGCAATGTTTGCATTAAAAAGATAATAAAAATTTAGAAAAACTGTGAAAATAAACTTACATTTAACTACTAAATAGGTACTATACTCATCCAATTTATTTTAAATTTTGCAAAAACATCAAGTATTATGTTGAAAACAAGTGGTAACAAATCCAAGCTGGCGGAACAAAATGACTAATAGAATATTTAAAAATTCAGCCTGAAAAAAACTACTTAATGGTTTGATTTCAAATTGTGTGCCATAACTAATTGTGGTATAGGGATCAACTAGAAAAATAGTGGTATTAATTCAAGATGGCGGAACAAAATGGCGGCCAAATAAAATGTTCGAAAAAATCACCCTCTCAGGTTTTGCACATCTTTACGTTTTAGCGTCGCTAGATGCCAAAAAATATGTTTTATCGATTCTGTCGTTCTGTCTGTCAGTTCACGGCATAGCTTAAAGACTACTTAGCCGATTTGCTTCAAATTTTGGACAAAAATTAAGGGTCATATGGGTATGACTTGGTAATATTTTGGTTAAAATCCAAAATGGCGGCCTAGTGAAATGTTAAAAGAATGATTTTGAAAAAACTGCTTATTCAATTTATTTCATCAAGTATTATGTTGGAATCAACTGATAAAATTTTGGTAAACTGATAAAAATGACGAAACAAAATGGCGGTTTAATAAATTATTTAAAACTGCAGCCAGAAAAAACTACTTGATTGATTTCAAATTGTTTGCCATAACTAATTGTGGTATAGGGCTCAACTAGTAAAATTGTGTTACTAATTCAAGATGGCCAAACAAAATTGCGGCCAAATAATTTTTTTGTAATCATGAAGAAGATCACCGTCTCAAGGTTTTACATATCTTCACGTTTTAGTGTCTCTAAAGATCAAAAAACATATTTTATCAAAACCGTTGGTCCGTCTATCGATCTGTGTGTCAGTTCGCGACATAGCTTAAATACTACTTACCCGATTGACTTCAAATTTTGACCAAAAATTAAGGGTCATATGAGGAGGGCCTGATAATATTATGATAAAAATCCAATATGGCAAAAAAATGTGAAAAAAATTTGGTTAGTGTGGTGCATTATTTGTAGTTAAGATTCAGTTAAAGAAAACAAGTTTTTATAAATTGCCGATGTTTCGCAATTTAATTGTTGCATCCTCAGGACACATATAGATCTAATATCGGGCATGAAACCCACATTATCAGAACTTTTACTTCGTTGTTCCGCATATATTTTCTAGATATTAAGTTTCTAAATTGTTTTCGTTAACAATCCTCTTGTTTTTATGTTAGAGTGGTGTATTATTTGGGGTTAGGATCTAGTAAAAAAAAACAAAAGTTTATTTTTAAATAGTTGACGTTTCGCATCTGAGTTGGTGCATCTTCAGGATACATATGTAGATTCTATATCCAGTATGAAACCTGTATTATCAGTCTTTACGTATTCCGTTTGTTCGCAGATATTTCCCAGATATTAAGTTTCTAAATGATTTTGGGTAACGATTCTCTTGCTGTTATTTTAGAGTGGTGTATTATTTGGGGTTAGGATCTAGCAAAAAAAAGACTTTTAAATTGTCGGCGTTTCGCAACTTTATTATTGCATCCTCAGGACACATAAATTTTATATCCTGCATGATACCCCTATTATCAGTCTGTACCTACTCCGTTGGTTCGCAGATATTTTCCAGATTTTAAATTTCTAAATGGTTTTCGTTAATGATCTTCTTGTGGTTATGTTAGAGTGGTGTATTTTTTTGGGTTAGGACATATCTGCGGATCAATGGAGTAGGTAAAGACTAATATGGCTTTCATGCAGGATAAAAAATCTGTGTCCTGAGGATGCAACAATAAATTGGCCAAACGTTGTTTTTTTTACTAGATCCTAACGCCAAATAATACACCACTCTAACATAACAACAAGTGGATCGTTAATGAAAACCATTCCGAAACTTAATATCTGGGATATCTGCGGATCAACGGAGTAGGTAAAGATGATAATATGGGTTTCAATTTAAGATGGCGAAACAAAAAAACCGCCAAATAAAATTTTTAAAAAATCAGCGTAAAAACTCTTGAGCATTTGGTTTTAAATTTTGCAGAAAAATTAAATGTAAAAATGGGATATTTATTGAATTTATTTTAAATTATGCCCAAAAGTCAAATGTGGCATAGATAGAAAAGAAATGGTAAACATATTGGTAGGAATCCAATAGGACAAAATGGCGCCCAATAAAAATGAAGAGACAGTATATGTAACACATATATACTGTGACTCTGTACGGAACTAACTTGGATCACAATTTTCCTAATAAAAGCAATAATTCACAACGAGGGAAGTTCCGTGTAAAGGAATTTACCGATTTTTTTACATATTACAACATGAAAGTTATATTTTATTATTTAATTATAAATTTTAACGCGCGCTATACATGCAGATTTTTAAATATTAGTATATATTTTTGTTAACGCCATTTTTCTGCTTGAGACATTTTCTCTGTAAATATAGGAAAAAATCCTTGTGCTACTTTATTAATACAACATAAAGCAGATTATTTTAGGTCTACGTTTAAATCGAAATTTTAATTTACAAATTATTGTTACTTACCTTTTTTTAAGACAACATTTATTTTTATCATTATTCTGAACTAATAAAGTTACAGGATGTCCCTATATTTCTGACTAATAAAATCCTTCATCAGTGCTAATTTATGATGAGGAACGAAACATCGGGTCAAAAATCACGTTATATTGTCGACGGAAATAAATGGCAATGAGAATGGATTTTTAATTCCGGAGTAGATCAAAAAAGTGAAATATTTTTGAATTAGGTACTTCTTTTCTGATTCTAATAAAAAAGATAGAGACAAATAAATTTTACATTTCCATTACCACATTTTTGCCCTCTTCAAGATGACGTAGGTAACTGAATTTTTTACCCAACACGGGCTTTCCGTTCCTCGGCAATCATTATTAACTAGCATTGATGATGGTTTTTTAGTCCGAATATCCGAAAAATGTTAGGTGTGATATGCTGTTGGATTTAGAATTAAAATTACTGTTTAAGAACACAAAATTTTTGACTATTTAAAACGCAAAGTGTATGATGATCGTTCGGAGATTAATCGTCGAATCGTAAACTTAATAACGTATTTTGGTAGAGGGAAAAAGGTGGCTGTGATAATGTGACATTTATTTGAAAATATCTTTTTAAAAAACTCGATAGAAAATTAAAAGGATTTTCAAAAATCTCTATTTTTCCGGATATCTTTTAATATTCTCAATTTCAAATTTGGGCAACTTTTTCACAGTTTACACTTTTCCATATCTCGTATAGCTTCTCCCTCCTAGAATTGGGATACCCTGTACACCATGTGAGCGATTTTCCCTTTTTTTTAATGAAAAATTAAAGAAAAATATTGTTCATAGAAGATTTTTATTTTTTTTACAATGACTTAGAGCATAGATAGATAGAAGTAAAGGCAAAGTTGAAATAAAATGACTTTATTTCAAAATTTTCAAACAAAACATGTTCTTAAAAAATAATACATAATCAAAACAAGAGGTAAATAAATATGCAACCTTTGCATTAAAAAGAAAATGAAAATTTAGAAAAAATGTTAAAATAAACTTACATTTAACAACTAAATAAGTACTATCCATAAATATTGAAGACATACAATTTACGTAACTGGTGTTCTTTTTACTTCCCTCGTAAAAGGGAAGTATTGTAATTGTGAAAAAATCACTCTCCGAGATTTTTTCGGATCTTCACGTTTTAGGGTCCCTAGATGATGAAAAACATCTTTTCTCAATTTCATCGGTCTGTCTGTGTTTAAAAGTTATATTTAGTTATTTAATTTTAAGTGCGCGCTAATATGTAGATTTTTAAATATCAGAATATATTTTTGTTAATGCCATTTTGCTGGTATTACTTAAATAATTACGCGAAACGTCAAAATTTGTGCTTAAGGCATTTTTTCTTTAAATTATTTTCGTGAATTAAACACATGCCAACAAGGTCCCGCGATTTTGTTCGCGTCTGACGCTAACGAAAGGGATATAAATAGGTAGGTACTTAGATCGCCTTATTTTTTTATTTTAGAAACCACGTTGTTGCATTTTCGTTCAATTTTTGTCAACAGGGGCTTGAAATATTTTTGTTTATAAATTATTTCCGATTTTTTGGACCACCCTGTATACATTTTTAAAAAAATATGTAAAAAGTAAAATGATCAAGCGTTGTTTTGAAAAATTAACCGTTTTTAAACAAAAAATATTGTATTATTTAAGGGGCGGTTTCATCCCCTTAAAATTTGATTTTTGAGCAGAATCGTGATTAATCAGTGACCCAATTTTTTGAAACACGCTGTATAAATTTTTAAGAAACCTTAAAATATGTTAAATAACCAAATAAAATACACGAGCTTAAGCGTTTTGCCGAAAAACCAACCGTTTGTTTAAATAAAAAATATTGTAATATTTAAGGGGCAGTTTCACCGCCGAGTTTTGAAGAATTCTTTCTTATTCAACCTCTAGATTCTACTACCAACCAAAATTCATGTTTTTTTCGTCAAGCAGTTTGAGCAGAATCGTGATCAATCCGTGACCCGATTTTTTTGAAACACTCTGTATACAATACAAGAAATAGATGTGAAAGGTCTCGGTTACCACACGATCATTTAAAAAAAATCATATAAATCGGTGCAGTACAACTCCCTCACTAACTTGCTGAAAACTTTAGCTCAGTGTTTTAAATATATAGATTTTACAACAAATATTAAAAAGCATTAACACGTTTTTTTTTTAAATAGCAAACCATTGTTTTATTGTTTTGAATTATTTCACTGAATTGAAATAGTAAATATTAAATTTACCATCACGGTCAGGAAAGGAAACTGAAAAAATTATGTATTCGACAAAATTCTTATTTTTCTATGTGGTTTATTTTCCAAAACTTTATTTTCGTGACTATGCGTTTTTTATTCTTTAAATTGATACATACCGCCATTTTGTTACGTCATGTTGAACTCGTACCAGTTTATCCGTATATCAGTAAAATAAGATTTTTTTGCGTTCATTTAAAAAGAAATCCGCCATCTTGAATTCGTACCACAACTTTACCAATTTATCTCATTTTGGTATCTAGGGACGCTAAAACCTGAAAATATTTAAAACCTGAGAGGGTGATTTTTTCATAATTATAAATATTTTATTTGGCCGCTATTGTGTTATCTTGAATTATACCCCAATTAGTTATGGCACACAGTTTGAAATCAGTCCATTAAGTAGTTTCTTTCAGGCTGAATTTATAAATATTCCATTAAGCCGCCATTTTGAATTCGTCCTACAATTTTGCCAGTTGATTTTGTACATAATTCTTGATTTTTGTGCAAAATTAAAAAAAAATTGGTTAAGTAGTTTTTAGTAATAACTTCACTAGGCCGCCATTTTGTTTTGACATTGGATTTTTACCAAAATATTACCAGGTCATTCCCATATGACCCTTAACCACAGAATTAAACTGTGCCTTAATTTTTGACCATAATTTTTAGTCAATCAGGTAAGTAGTTTTTAGCCATGCCGGGAAGATACGGATCGACAGACAGACCGACAGAATTAAGAAAACATGTTTTTCGGCATCTTGGGACCCTGAAACGTAAAAATCTGAATAAATCTCGTAGGATGTTTTTTCACGATGACAATACTTTCCTTTTACGATGGAAGTAAAGATTATTTGGCCGCTATTTTGTTTCGCCATCTTGAATTCGTAACACAACTTTACCAGTTTATCTCTATGTCACACTTAATGCTTGCATAAAATTTGAAATTAATGTCATTTTGTTTTTCTATCTTATATTCATACCAAAATGTTACCGGGTTCATTCCTATGATTTTTGGGCAAAATTTGAAGAAATTGGATAATTAGTTTTTTAGTAGTAATTTTTTTAACGTTTCACTAGGTCGCCATCTGGTTCCGGCATATCGGACTTTTATCAAAACATTACCAAGTCACCCACATGTGACCATCAATTGTTGACTAAAATTTGAAGTCAATCTAATGAGTAGTTTTTAAGCTATGCCGCGAACTGAGAGACAGACAGGCAAACCGACAGACGGACCGAGGAAATTGATAAAATATTTTTTGGAATCTAGGGACGCTAAAACCTCAAAATATGTAAAATCTGAAACGGTGATTTTTTCGTGAATATAAATATTTTATTTGGCCTCCATGGTGTTTCGCTATTTTGAATTAGTACCACAGCTTTACTAGTTCTACCCTATACCACAATTAGTTATGAAACACAATTTGAAATCCGTCCTTTAAGTAGTTTTTCAGGCTGAATTTTAGAATATTTTATTAAACCGCCATTTTGTTCTGCCATCTTGGATTCGTACCAAAATTTTACTAGTTGATTCCTACATATTACTTGATTTCTGTAGGTACACAATTTTAGATAAATTAGATAAGTAATTTTTTAGTAAAATTTTATATAACATTCCAATAGGCCACCATTTTGTTTTGCTATATTGAAATTTTACCAAAATGTTTTTTACTTTTTTAGCTATGCCGCAAACAGGCAAAACATGTTTTTCGGCATCTAGGGACCTTGAAACCTGAAGATCTGAAAAACCTCGGAGGGTGATTTTTTCTCGATTTCAATATCTCTCTTTTACGAGGGAAGTAAAAATAAAATAGGAATGTGCCAACCGTTTTGCTCTGGGCTTTCGCTAAGTCAAACCGGTTGGATTTTACAGGTAGTCAAAATTATAAAATGAAAATTTTTCTCAATATTTTAAAATCAATTAAATTTAGGCCCATGGTGTATACAGTGTGTCTGAAAATGGTGACGGATGTATTTCAAACCTCTTTCATCATCTATTGCATTTTTTTATAATAAATATATATATATATATATATATATATATATATATATATTTATAGAAGTATAAAGAAATAACGGAGATTCGGCCAAAAAGTCATTTATTTTCTAATTGTCAAGCTTTCAAAATAATTCATTTCTTCTTCAGGGCTCTATAATAACATAATTATCAGAAAATTAAGGACTTTTTTACAATTAAAAAGTACTTACATTAATTAAAATGAAAAGACAATTTTGACGTAATTTTCAGAAAATATAAAATTATATATTTGACATATTTAACGTATTTCTGTCATTATTATTTAATAGAAAAACAATTGGTTTTAAGTTGTTTGTTTTTTGTCAAATGATGTCAAAATTTTAGAAGTTAAAATCTATCCAATTTTATATTTTCTGAAAATTCCATCAATATTGTCTTTGCATTTTAATTAGTGTAAGTACTTTTTAGTTGTAAAAAAAGTCCTAAATGTTCTGATAATTAGGTTATTATAGAGCCCTAAAGAAGAAATGAGTTATTTCGAAAGCTTGGCTATTAGAAAAAAAATGTATTATACACTTTTTGGCAGAATCCCCGTTATTTCCTTATACTATTGGTAGTATACGGCCGTTACCTACAGCACATCACATATTTATCAGGCGCGTTAAGTTCATGGCCCATCTAATTTATTTTAAAAACAGTACTAATCAAGAGAAGAAAGTTCCAATACTCAGAGATTCAAAAAACATCAAATTCCTGTGATGTTACATTTGTAAGAATATTAGGACCCTGCGTAGTTTATTCTTTATTTCAATTTAATTTTAGCAAGGACATTTCAAAAATAAGATTCAAAATAAAAAACACTTACCTTTCCAAAATATAGGAACGGCATTTTTCTTCAGTAATTGTCTTTCGCCACTTGAATACATATCGGGTTTAGAAAAATGATTTTCACATACACGTTTATTTATTCAACATTGCCACAGTTTCGTACCCATTGACAAAGAATGTCGGACCTCGTCACGGGGAATTTAAAAAAGCTTACCAAATTATTTTTATTTTTTCTGTTATTGTTGCATCCAACATACGCACATACACTATATTTTTCTGGCAGACATACTTGCTTTAATTGACAGTTTCACAAGAATGAAACGAATTCCAGTTTCGTAGAGTTAAAAATTCATGAGTTTGACCCGAAAACGAGCAAAAAAACAATAACCACTATGATGTAAACAAACAATACAGGTAAGCCTGACAGACACCTTTTGTGCCACGAATTCGCCCATAAGGTTGGCATCTTCCTTTTCCTTCAATCAACGGTACTGGTATGACCTCACGCCACACAATTGACCATTTTTTGTATTCGGGATAATGATAATGCAAACGACCAAAAATGTGTTTGTTACGTTTTATAACACAGAACACAACTTATTAATCAACTTTTATATTAATTCGATGTGTGTATTATTTATAAACTGCTAAAATTTAAGCTTAAATTTGCAAAAACGACGGTTTGACAATGCACGTCAACAAACCAAAACGTAAACATCAGAATAATAAAGGTCCCAAAAATGGCGCAGTTCCGTCACAAGCCTGCTAATTTAAAATAATGCATGGGGTTCTTTCCTGTTTTCTATTTATTCAGAGTAAGATAAACAAAAATCATCAAGTACCTAAAATGAAAGTTAATTATGTAACTTCTCAGAAAATTTTCGTTTTAATAAAATCCCATTGCCAGGAGCCAAGAAATCGAGATTCTTATTGAGATAAATGAGGGGACATCAGATACACGAATAATTTTGTGTTTAAAAAGTTTTTAATCCTGCTTTTAATATTATATAGTACCTATGGAAAATATATATGATTATATGCGATTAAAGGCAGAAATGGGTAAAAGCCATTCGATTGTATATTGAATACTCTGTGGAATGTCAGTCACCTTCAGTTTAGACACCGATCCAGATTTAGCAAAAATTGTTTTCCAACTTATTTTATTTCTGTATTAAACCTTTTTTAATGTTAAAAATAGGACCGACATATTTTTACGCTCGGGAGAGCTGTAGACAAAAGAAAAATTGTCGACGAGAGAACGCTATCGCTTCGTCTCGTCTTTCGTGGTAATAGAAAAATTCTCAGCAGCATCACTATTTTTGCATATTCTATATTAAAAGAAATAATTAACTAAGGATTGGAATACATAATACTCTACAAGGTGACATTTATTTAGGGTTTATGGTACGATCCCTTTTACCGCAAACAATGCAAGAGACAACACGTTTCTAATTGCCATCACAAAAAAACTTTGGGGGGGTAAAACAGTTGGTGACCCCAATTTTTTTCGTATATAAAATATTATTTTTATTTTATACAGGGTGAAAAAAAGAGATGAAAAAAATCGATTTTTTTTAATTTCCTGCATTATTATTTTATATTATGTATTATTAAATTTAAAACTATTAAATCCAATTTAGGCATACATTTACTTATAATCGGTATTATCGCATCCTTACATAATTGATAACCATTGAATATGCAAGCACCTTTAAAAGATCAAGTTATCATTTAAATTATATCTGTTAATTTCCTAGAAAATGATTTATAAAGCGTTCGTACATGACGGCGTGACTCCATATTCCTCCGCCACCCAGCGACTTTCCAAAGCTCAGCTATGAACTGCACACATTTCGGCGCTTCGCTAAGCCTCATTCGCAGAAGTACTATCCGGTGAGAATTCGTTGTGGCGTCTACTCTTGCGCCTGACTATTGAATATCAGTGTAGGGCTGCCTGTATAGTCGGAAAAACTGTTTTTATATACAAAGAAAAAAAAAACGTCTTTCATCATTTATTAAACGCTTTTGGAATAAAAAATATTTTGATTTAAAAGGGATGTTTCATCTACCCTGCACCATGCTGTATGGTAAAAAAAATAGGACGAGATGAAATAATTTTGCCGTCTTTCGTTGTTTTCTAAAAAGTTACATATTGCCAAAAACTGGCCGGACTTCAAAGACTGGCCAGCTTAGGGATTGCTGGAGGCTGGAGCAATGAGGACTGCACCAGGCGCCGCACTTAGCATTCTCTTGGGCTTTCCAGAGCTTCCGATATCAAAAAGGAAGCCATGGCCTCATGCAAAAGGATGGACGACTGCGGAACTTGGTATAAAAATCCAACAGTAATGTCATGAAAATCGCCCTCACAATGCGCCAGGAGATCCCCATCCTGTCCACGAGGGCGATTCTTCCAGTCAGTCGTCTTAAGCTCACTAGGCCTTTTGAAATAGAAATTCAAACAAGGGATCAATGCAACGAGCGTAGGACACCCCATCAAGCTGACGTTAAATCGTGTTATACAGACGGCTCGTGGATGGCCAGTTCCAGAACAGTCGGCGCCGGAATATACCGGTCGGACAATGGTGTCGGAGGGGGACTCTTAAAGCCATCGGTAAGCCGAGGATGGACTCAGCTCTAGTCCATAAATGCAGAGATGCACTAAGTGAGCTCGCAACGACAAAGTTGGTGAGATTAAAATGGGTGCCTGGGCATAGTGGTGTCGAAGGCAACGAGAAAGCGGATGAGTTCACCAGAAGCGGATCGCCGCTCCAATTCTCGGGCCCAGAATCTTCCCTGGGTATAAGTAAACAATACTGCTCGCAGGTCCTGGATAGATAGGCATGGGAAAAGACAAAGGAGAATTGGTCAAGGACGAACTACTGTAGGCGGGCAAAAGAAATGCTACCCAACCCACGCGAATCTAAGGCATCTTGGTTGATGTCAAGGAGTCGATAAGTGATTGGGGACCTAAGTGGCATTTTGACAGGACACTGTAAACTAAACAGGCACATGTACCAGCTGGGGTTAGTGGACAACCCTTATTGTCCTAACTGTGGGGCAGAGGAGGAGGATCCCTTTCACCTTGTTGGCACGTGTGAAAAGTGGGCAAGACTACGCTGGAGTACTTTCGGCGTCGAGTGCTTCTCCAAGGAAGAATTACAACATCTCGTCTGGGGCAAGATGCTCTCTTTTAATAGAAGGACGGGCGCCCTTCGTGGAGAAATGGAGTGAGGTGAGTGAGACCGGGCGGCCAGAAAGTAGCCTTTCCTTAGCGGAAAGGCCTACTTTCTGGGCTTGTCCCCCATCTTACTACATCTACTATATTTATTTTATGAATTCTTAAAATATAATATATCACGTTTATAATTAATTACTTTCAAAACTAAAAGCAACTTCCGCTTGCTTAAGACTTTGAACCTTTATTTTAAGGACCGCCCGATTTTCTTTCGTGTCCCCCATTTTAATTATGAAAATATTTTATTTGCACCGCTCGGTGACTTCGGCGTTCTCAGTTCGAAGCTTCAAAAAGTATTCACCTGTCATAACTAAGTTTAAAGCAAACACACAAGTATAAAAAATGGTCCTGTACAAAAAATGCACTAAATATATATATATATATATATATATATATATATATATATATATATATATATATATATATATATATATATATATATAATATAAATACTGGAAATTTGCTTTTAAATTATCACGGACTCATATGGAAGAAAACAATGTTTGTCTTACGGCAACAATATTGGCAGCAGTCAGCTGTTTTATTGGACCACCTAATAGGTTTACAAGTAAATAAAACCTTTACGATGTCAAGACTTTTATATTAGTTGCATCTTACATACTCAAACGTTTTATTCATAATTCATCATATAACACTTTGTACAGTATGCTTAGCTTTTCTAATTTTAGGTCAAATCATTTTGTTTTGTTTTCAAAATATTCAGGAATATATCGTATCTTTATTTGAATATAGCATATTAGCGGTTGCAATTTATTGGTTTTGCCAACACTAAACTACTAAAAGAATTATGAATTAGTTCCTGGTATATCATTTTCCTAGATTTTTGTTGAATTGTTCAAGGGGGATGTCCAACTTCCTAGAAATTTCCTAAAGTACAAACACGTGGCAACTGAGTGTGCAAATTAAGCCCATAGCCCATTAAATTTGGAGAGTAGGCTGTTGGGAAAATAAAAAATAAATCAATAAATAAAAACGAGCGCCATTAGTTTAATGACGACCTGAACTGGACACCCCTAGGTTTTATAGTAGTCACCGTTACTTCTAGTCATTAGCTAAATTAGAGAAATTATTTATATACAAATATTTATACAACAGCTCTAGAAAATATAATGTATTAAAAGAATACAGATATTTGCTCCGTTAATTTAACTGTACCGGGTGATCTTTTATATTTTGCACCCCCTCATATCTCGATTATTTAAGAAGATAGTAAAAAACTTTAAATACAAAAGTTCTAGGGTTTTTACAGAATTTTTATAAAATGATCACAAAAAATAATTGCCAGGCCAGAACCCAGAATCCAGAACTCAAAAAAAGAAACCGGATAACTGCTAGAAAGAGAAACTCGTATTCGAGAAACAATAAAAAATGCACGTTTAAAAATTTTCATTCAAAATTAAAATTTATTATATCACAATTAAATAGTTAGTTATATTTATTATATTATTTTGATAGCTCCTAATCCATAGGTAATTCTATCTACAAGAAGATAAAACTAATTTTTCCCTTAAAAATACCCTTCATAATTATTTTACATAAAAGGAAAAAAAAAATAAAATATCTCCTGATATATTTTTTCTCAATCCATATTATCCCAACAATTTTAAAAAATGTTATACTACAATACCCAAATATTAACTATTATTTTATACAACATAAAATGTGTGATGAATATATGGGAAAATTTAGAGTCTAAATAAATTAATTCAGAAATAAGAATTATTTCCTGCTATTTCCCTACAATATTTCGCCTCTTATAAATATCAGTCCATTGCGTATAAATCAGTAGCGGCTCGTGACTTTAGAGTGGCAGTGCTGTAGGCTGCAGTTTATGTCGAAAATAAAATATAATACATAATTCCACTAATTTAAATAATTATTGATGATAATTCAATATACAATATGCCTCGAAATATTTAAACGAAGTCAGCATAGAATGAATAAAAAACACTGTGTGATCTACACACCACCTGAAACATAGTATTATATAGACTTTGCTGAAACCGTCTCCAAGATATAGTGACCGAGAGTTCTTTTGGACACGACGACGACAACTATTAGGGCAAAGTCACACCCTGACACAAATTCCACCAGGACACAGTTCTATCTAAATATATTTTCTTTTTTTGTGTATCTTTCGACCCATCATCAGTATCGATTGTTGTCCTACCTGAGAGGTAAATATCATAGAGCGCCATTATGTTTTTTCTACTTAAAAAACTTTTTGCACTTATTTCGTCGGAGTATCATATGACCAATGTTTTTTTGTCGCCGTCGCTTGAACTATTGGGGGCCATTTACTTTCCTAAGCCTTACAGCACACTATATTTGTATAATGTATTTTATCTATGCAAGTGATATATAAAAGAATATAATTTTCAACTGTGGTTATATTTCACCAATAAATATATTGGAGGGGAGCAATCCCCCGTTCCCCTTATATGACCTTTCCTTCGAGCATATTCACTTCCCCTATTCAGCCCATTAGCTGACGTGAATGGGTCGGCATATGATGTAGATAGATACCTTTTATCCGTAGAAATGGGAATCAAGATTCTAACTTATTTAGACACGAATTAGACATTTTTGTTCTTTCCAAAATCTAAATAAATCATATTTAAGTTTAATAAGTATGCTTTTAAAAACTGGGGTAAACATTTCTTGTCTTTTAATAAAGTTTGGTCTTGAAAAAAAATACGAAATAAAATTAAGCATACAGAAACGTGGTTGGTGAATTCGAGACTGGTTACTCCTCTTAATTAATTTTAATATTGTACATATTTACTGTCTCTTTCTGCGAGCTTTAATTTCCGATTATTTTAGGACAAGTCGAACAATGCATGTTATGCAACAAATCAGCATCCTTTATGGCATTATCAAAAGATATGGATCAAACAACACAAATGTATTTTTGGCCCCTTGAAAATATGTTGGAACAATCTCTTAAGGTAAGAGGTCAATGATGTCAATTTTTGTAGTTTTTTTTTTGGGTATTATAAGTATAACATTACAAAAATTATCATTTTCGTTTCAGATATTCAATTTCCAGTCGATGCACAAAAGCTTGTTTCTGCAATCTTTAACTAGGAAATATAATTACGCAAAGAAAGAATGTGTTACCCATTATAATGCGAATAAAAAACTTCAAAAGGAAAACCAGATGATGAGAGAAATGTTAAGGGTAGGTTATATCAATTTTCTACTGTACCGGGTGGCCAACTAAGAATGGAGGCCGGCCAGAACTCGTTATCCGTTTATCGTACAACTTGAGAAAAAAAATGTAATAGCTAAACCGTCCAAGGGAAATCGCTGGATTGGCTTATATGCCATTCTCGATATTACAAAATCGACATGCTAAATTGATATTCCTAACGTTCTAACCTATACAGGGTAGCCCAATGAAAACGAAGCAGACCCCATTTTGGATATTTACTTATGTTTTCTGTAGCATTTCTCATGGTTTCAAAATAAACTCCTGCCATCTCAAATAACTCTCCGTTTGTAGAGAGCATTTCGTGGGAAAAAAACGAACAATAAAGTACCGAGTTCACATTTACGCTTAATGCTGTTAATTATCGTGTTATTTGACATTGGGTTGTATGTAAAAAATGCGGCAATGAACGCAGTGTGACCCAGTATTAGTATATTATTACAATTATTATTATTATTAATATTATTGTATTTACTTTTTGAGAAATTTTAGTTTATCTGTTGATGTTTTAAATGAAAATAATTTTCTTATTGACGGCTGTTGTGGCGTCTAGTGGTTGTACAATAAACTGGAAATATAATTTTCGACATTTTCTCTTGAGTATATTATAATTTTAACTATTTTATTAATATCTCTAGTTAGAAAAAAGATAGAATGTTGCGATTTATGCTGGATTTTTAGGAATTTCATCCTTTATTTAGACATGTATGAAAAGACGTAGCGTGCTATTTAAAATTTTCATGATAATGCCTAATAAATATTGGAATGTTAAACAACGCCCTCTAACTACCACGGCAAAATAGATTCGGACAATATTTATACTGCAGATGATTAAGGAAAGAAAGCTCTTTTAAGTGACACCTAGTTTGTTTAATCCAAAAAATTAATTATTCTTTAGTGTTTACGATGGGTGAATTAAAAATATATCTATCTGCATATTTTTGAGAAAAACGCTGTTTTCTGATTGGTCGTAACAGTTGCGCCCCCTAGCGACCATATTTCAAATTCGAAAATAATTTCCAATGATTTCCTATTGCCTGTTTACCTATTAATTTTTTTCCCCAAGTTGTACGATAAACGGTTACCGTATTATGGCCGGCGTCCATTCTTAGTTGGCCACCCGGTACATAAAGGGTCTTGTAACGGTTACGATTTTCGTAAAATGAGCATTTTTAAACACTACTAACCTTGTAGGGACCAAATTTTTTCAATAGTTTTTCATGCAAAAACTTTTTATTACAATGTTTCTGACAGACCGACCAAATAAAGTTCTATGCAGTGTCGATAAACTGCTCTGATTTTCTTGAAATATATGTCACGGTCTATGTGCAATGTTAATAAGCCGTAAAGTTATTATTTAAAAACACACACACACACACACACACACACACACACATAGTTTGCCCTCTGATCCAGACTTGGTCTCGAAGTTTCCGGACTCCCATCTCTTGGTTCAGTCTGACCATGCAACGGTTGTACTACGAGAAAAATAAGTTTTTGGGTAATTTTGAATATGAAAAAACTGGCTCACGTAAAATTAATTGTATTTAAAAATGAATGTTATGAATTTTTCCGTTTATTGGGAATAGTGAAATGTGACCGCACATAGTCGTTTAGTGACCCATGCGTATACTGTCTTTTATTGGGTGCCATTTTCTTCTACCATTTTGGATTTGTACCAATATTTACCAGTTTCTACCTATGCCGTCCTTGATTTTGGGTATATTTTAAAATAAATTGAATAAGTGGTTTTTACACTGATTTTTTAACACCGCCATTTGGTCCGTTATGTTGAATTCGTACCAATTTATTCCTATATCACATCAATTTTTCTGCAAAATTTGAACTCGATTAAATAAGATGATTTTTTTTAGGTGATTTGTTAAACATTTTATTGGGCCGTAATTTTGTTCTGCCATCTTGAATTCGTACCACAATCTACCAGTTTAATACATATCACTCCTAATGACTGAGATTAATTAGTTTTTCAGGCTGCTTTTTTTAAACATGTTATTAGGGCGCCATTTGTTTTGCTACATTGGATTTGTACCAGTTCATTCCTGTGTAACACTTGATTTTTGTGTAAAATTTGAGGTAAATTGGAGGATTAGTTTTTAGTAATAATTTTTTTAATATTTTACTAAGCCGCCATTTTTTCCGCCATATTGGATTTTTACCCAAATATTACCAGGTCATCCCCATGTGAACCTTAATTTATGATCAAAATTTGAAGTCAATCGAGTAGGTAGCTTTTAGTGACATGACGCCGCGAACTGACAGACAGACCGACAGCATTGAGAAAACATATTTTAGGCATATAGGGACGATTAAACGTTAAGATATGTTAAACCTGGGAAGGTGATTTTTTCACGATAACAAATATTTTCCGTCACCTTGAATTGGTACCAAAATTTTATCATCCCTATACCAAGGAGCAGAATACCGATAAGAGGGGACAGCTGGTACATATTCTGACCACAAACACGGCCATCTTCAAATAAGAACTTATCGATCGATTCGCCGCGTCTACGTCATAACTGACAGGTGACAGTTGATAGTCGATTTGTTTGGTTTGAAATTAATCCATAAATTTGAACTAGACTTATGAAATACATAGCCGTCATTAAATGCCAAAGTTTTTACAGTGTATGTAAATTAAAAATTATTTTGTTGTCGATAGGAATGCAATTTTCTCAGTGTACAAACTAAGAGACTATCGACAAAATTTATCGGCGCGAACATCCAAGAAGCCGACAAAGCTGACCTTTAATCGATATTCTGCTCTGTGTCTATACTACAATTAATTCTTGCACACATTTTGAAGTCAGTCTATTAAGTAGTAGTTTCAAGTTCGTTTTTTAAAATATTTTATTAAGCCGCCATTTTGTTTCGCCATCTTAAATTCATACCCAAATTTTACCACTTGATTCTTACTTAATATATAATAATAAGTAATAAGTCAGAGAATTCTGTGTTTAATATGTTTTGTCGTTTCTATTGCATCTTAGCTTCAACGGTGATAGCACTCCTTACCCTCCAACTCCCGCCATTTAGCGGCCATTAAGCTAATATTCTATGTAGAATCGGGATGGTGAAAAAGCTAGAATGCTGGAATCATTAGACTTGCTTTCTCGCGGGGTCGTTAGTTTTCACTCTGAGCACTTGAGTCTCCCGCGTCTCCCAGCAAAGCAGCAAAACAGAATACGTGGAACCACTTATATTAGAAACACAGAGGTCTGCCTTCCACGAGGCGATTCGAAAGCCTGTGCGGGCTGTAAGTATGTAAGTTTCTGGAACGAACGACATTTCGCTCCAGAGTGTCACGACGGTACGGCGGGTCGGATTGGAGTGAACGTTACCTGGTGTATACTCAACAGCAATGTAGCATTCCAAAATAGACAGTACTAATACTCAAAAAACATGAAATTTCTTTTGTTGTCATAAAGTAAAAAAATATGTATCTATATACCTTGTTTTTATATGCAGTCTTGCGGTATGTAGATTGACCTGAGGCGGGTCAGCTCCAATAGTTTCGGCGGGACTTCCAGTTTAACGCTTTGGGAGGTCCAGTTCACGTCCAAAATTTAAAAAAACCCGTGAAAACTTCTAGGTTCATGGAGGTATTAACGCCTTCGTAGAATGAGGCGAACTTTGTTTTGTTGTGGCGTTAGTCGATGATTAATGCCCATTTCTCGAAGAAGTTCTCTAAAAACTTGTCCGGTGTACTGAATTCTATTGTCGGATATTAAGGTGCATGGACAACCAATACGAGTGATGTCTTTTTCATAGAAAGCTTGACTAGTGACAGCCGGCGGCCTGCACTGTACCCATTTCGTAAAACGGTCTTGAAAAACGTCAATGTAGCTGTTTGCTTTGGCTGATCTAGGCAAGGGTTTAACTAAATCGGAACTAACAGTATCGCTTGGTTGGCCATTCTTCGAAGGTTGCATCTTACCGGATAGAAACTCGGTTCCAGTAACTGGCCTGAAAGATGGGATAAATGTGTGTGTAAGACAAAGACCGAATAGTCCTGAACTTTGTACCAGTGATTGATCTCTGTACGGGAGAGAGACAGGAGGGATAGACTAGTCCAGCTCGGGCACAGTAACTGGCCTAAAGGACGACGTAATTATGTGTCTGTAAGAAGGAGACAGACTAGTCCCGAACGTTGGACCAGTGACAAGTCTGTGTGTGTTAGGAAGGACAGACCAGTCCAGAAACTCGGACCCAGTAAACGACCTGAAGGATGGGATAAATGTTTGTGGGTGTGTAAGAGAGAGCCAGACTAGTCTCGAACTTTGGACCTGCAACTATGTAAGAGTGAGACGGGTTAATACCGAACGTTGTACGTACGTGCGAGAGTGAGATATATATATATATATATATATATATATATATATATATATATATATATATATATATATATATATATATACACTGCGCAAAACAATTAACGAAACGCCTAAAATTTCGTCTAACTTTGAATGGAAATTTCTCGAGAATGGTTGATCCGATTTTGATGAAGTTTTTATCGAAATTTAGGTTAATTCCTCGTGAATATTCTTTTGATATTAAAATTCAATGTTACTTTGTTCTAGGCAATAATACAGGGTGAAAAAGAAAGACATGTTTTATTTACCAAAGTTTAAAACACCCTGTAGAATAAATCAGATGGATTTAAGAGATCTAACCAAAAGAATGTTGTAGCCCAGTATGTTTCCAACAAATCGTTTTTTTATTCGCTTCAATAGCACAATTTTTGCCTGAGTTACAGGACTTATTGAAAAGTACTGCATTTACTGTGTTTTAAATGAATTTACCAGTTCATGTTTGAATTGATTCTGTTGAAGACGTTTGTAATTTGTAGTTTGGTTGTGAAGATTTTTTTTTGGATCACTAAAATTCAATATTAGTTCTGTTCAGTCAATAATACAGCGTGCAACGAAAAATAAATTATACTGTTTTTTAAATTACGAACGCATCGGTTACCGGATATTTGAACATGGCGCTATTCTACATTTTAGTTTAGTTATACGAAAACTTCTTCGTGATATCAAGGGCCAGGATCGGTTTAGTTTTGTAAATAATACAGGGAGTTAGAAAAACATGTTTTAATAGGTAAGATTAAGATATGAACACGACAGTCAAAAAAACAAAACACTAAGAACTAAAACGAACAAAAATAAACTTTATAACTATTGAACTAATATTTCGTATTTCCCTCTCTGTTTCTTACGCCTGCTTCGCACCTTCTATTCATGCTTAATATCAAATTTCGTATGAGTACCTCATCCAGCCCATTCCAAGTATCGATGAGTAGCTCACCCAGCTCTTCCACGTTATGTGGCTGTCTTTCATTAGCCCTTAATCTCCTGCCCAATAAGTCCCAAAAATGTTCGATTGGGTTCAGGTCCGGACTACGTGCAGGCCATTGCATGATATCGATCCCAAGATTATTAACGTAATTTTGCACTACACGTGCTGTATGGGGACGAGCGTTATCATGCATTAATAAAAACTCCGCTCCAACATTATGTGCAAATGGCCTCACGTGATTGTCTAGTATTTCGTTGATATATCGATCCACATTCAAATTCCCATCCACAATAACTAACTCCGTACGACCAGGACCCCTCAAAGATACCCCTCCCCAAACCATTACTGATCCCCCACCAAACATTATGGTATTAACAAAATTCCCCTGTACATAGCGTTCATTTGGTCTACGATACACACGGACCCGTCTATCGCAATTAAAAAGACAGAATCTCGATTCATCTGTCCACAGCACTCTCGACCAATCAGCTTCCGCCCAGTTCATACGTTCGTTAGCCCATTCTAGCCTGGCTCTCCGATGTGTTGCTGTTAACGCAGGACCTCGTGCAGGAACACGTGGTCTCAAATTTCCTTCCCTCAAACGATTCCGCACTGTTTGAGTGCTTACCTGAGGACCATTCGCGTGTTGAATTTCCTGCCTCAGAAACCTTGCCGTCACGAAACGTCGTAAAGCAGACAACCGCAGATACCGGTCTTCACGCTCGCTGGTAACACGCTGTCGACCTTGTCCAATCCGTCTGGAATGATCATCGGTCTCCATGTGTCTTTGTATGACTCTATGTACAGTTGATTTGTGAACATTCAATCGTTCCGCTATCCTGCTATAGCTCCAGCCTTCATCTCAAAGAGTTCTTGCAATTACACACTCGTCGCGGGTCAAATTTCTAGTTTGTCTTGGCATGACTGTACACAATAAGAAGAAAAATTTAAAACCGAACTGAAACTGACGCCTAAATGTCAATCTGGTATAAGTTGTGTTCTCTTGTTACCGGGCAACGTCTTCAACAGAATCAATTCAAACATGAACTGGTAAATTCATTTAAAACACAGTAAATGCAGTACTTTTCAATAAGTCCTGTAACTCAGGCAAAAATTGTGCTATTGAAGCGAATAAAAAAACGATTTGTTGGAAACATACTGGGCTACAACATTCTTTTGGTTAGATCTCTTGAATCCATCTGATTTATTCTACAGGGTGTTTTAAACTTTGGTAAATAAAATATGCCTTTCTTTTTCACCCTGTATTATTGCCTAGAACAAAGTAACATTGAATTTTAATATCAAAAGAATATTCACGAGGAATTAACCTAAATTTAGATAAAAACTTCATCAAAATCGGATCAACCATTCTCGAGAAATTTCCATTCAAAGTTAGACCAAATTTTAGGGGTTGCGTTAATTGTTTTGCGCAGTGTATATATATATATATATATATATATATATATATATATACACCTGATGCTATCGGTCCTATAGCTAGATACATCCTGGCGGTATAGCAGTGCGTCACCGGCGGTGGGCGTCAGTGATGGGAGACGGCGCTGGCTAGTCCCTCCATCGGGTCCTAGTAGTGGTGGCTTACCTTCGTGCTGCTGTCGTGGAGCCGGATTGTCGGCTGAGGAGTGAGGGTACCTATGCTGCGGAATTCCTTTTAAATGAATCGCCGGTCTTTTGCGCCAACTGGAGTCTATGGCTGTTTTGCATAAACCTATCGTGATGTATCAGATGTGTGGCTGCATCACAACTAATACCTGGCGGTTCCAGCGTATTATGGGGCAGCGCGTTATGATATACTCAGGGGAATTTACGCGGTTTTTCCTCACGTTGTGCGCAACGTGTTTTTTAACTTCATTACACTATACAAACCGATAATAAAAATTAAAATCATTACAGGCGCCTATTAACCAAATATATTTTAAAATTATGAACGAAAGATGGCAACTGAGATGTTATATTGTTGTGGGCAAAATCAGATCAGGTACGAAAAATTACATGTGTAAATTTAAAAATATGAAACGGATATTTTAAGGAATCTCAAAATGAAACTAAAAATTTTAAACCCGCATGTGGTGACGCTTCCGATTAAAAATTTAAAATGCACTTAGAAACCACCGAGCAATAGTCAATATATAATCTTTAGTTTCTAATTTTGGATTTACCCATAATAATATAATAATTCATTATTTTGCATTCATTTGTTTATTGACCGCCTAAGGATTTAAATTTTCATTATCGGTCTGAGTACAGGTTGGGTGGTAAAATAAGATACACAAATAATTATGTTATTTACGGTTTATTTTCAGAAATTATTATTAAAGCATTTCATTCTTTACCAAAAAATGCATTAAAATGATATTGTTGCTATATTGATTTTTAAAAGAAATGGGGATGTAGAAAACGGCCTACGAGAAGAAATTGCTTTCGATTATGTCAGAGGAGACCCTCCTGCGATCGATTTCTGGGCCTTTACCCTCATCAGGCAGGCTTTTATTTACGAAGATCTCAAATAAGAGATCATCGATGTGACATGTGACAATGTTATGTCTTTCCATATTGAATGGAGTGGGAAGGGCGGGTCCAGACCCCTAAAAGGATATCATCTTATGTCCGCACTGAGTCGAATAAACTATTGAACAACGAATGAAATGAATAAAAAACTTTCATATTTAACATTTTTCTGTATCTGTGTAAATAAAGACGTTGATAAGGACTGTTTACTTTTATTTGGATATCCATGTACATAACATAACATTACTTTTTGTAGTCATGTGGATACAACGCACCTCCGTTTATTACCAGTACTCCCTCCAAAGAATCAGATCCAAAATACGACCACAATCTCTCTATGCTGTCATCTATAAGATTTACTCCAGGTAGTATTCCAGGATCAGCACAACGGATGCAATATGCAGACAGAAAACATGGACGACCATTGGTAAGTTTCATATTGACATATACTATACTATAATATACAATACTAAACTGCACAAAATTTGAAATTCCTCTAATAAGGCTTTTTTAAATAATTTATTAAGCGGCCATTTAGTTTGGCCATCTTGAATTGAACTATACTATACTATACTATACTATACTATACTATACTATACTATACTATACTATACTATACTATACTATACTATACTATACTATACTATACTATACTATACTATACTATACTATATTATACTATACTATACTATACTATACTATACTATACTACACTACACTACACTACACTACACTACACTACACTACACGGCACGACACGACACGACACGACAGGACATGATAGGACACGACACGACACTACACCACACCACACCACACCACACCACACCACACTACACCACACCAAACCATACCATACCATGCCATACTATACTATACTATACTACAAACGTTAAGACTTTCCAGGTGTATAGAGGAATGTATTAAGTTTGAAATTACGATTCTTTAAATTGTGTCACTAATTTAACATCTTTCAAACTAACAATTGGCACAATTTCGTGTCAAACTGAATAGCTGTGTTCTTTGGATTTTTATTATAACCATATTTTATATAATTATGACGAATCTCCAACGGTGACGGCAGAATACTGGAAATGTTACCAAAACTTATAAATAAATTATTACTGTTGCTTTCAAAGGTCAAATTATCTGGTTTTAGTAGAAGTACCTAAGCTTTTGCATCAATCATCCAATGTTAAATAAAACACACCCCAAATGGATCCCAACTTTGCACTATATTCCCTATAGTAGAGAGATTTCCGCAAAACTCTTCACAATTTCACGACCAGTATTGTCAGTAAATGTAGCAGTTTCAAAACTCATAACTGAATTACACATACAAATATTTCTAAACAAATATACTTAATTCGCACGCTTCGTAACTCCGCAGCTAATCTTTTTACGCGCGAGGTAATAATTCGATTAAACGGATAAAGCAACTATCCGATGGACCGGCCAAGTGAAGTTTAATCCGTCTTTGCTATTACATATATTGCGTTATTATAGTAATACAAAAATGTACACATTTAAGCTATTATAATAAATTTAAGTCTAATTTATTACCTGTACCTAACTTATAGGGTTTCCAAAATATTTTAATATTTCTGAAAATATCTTTTTTTTTTCAAAGAGTCAGTGACCCCAAAAATATTTAACCTAACTGGATAATATTTGAGGGACTGTCAGAATAGTGTATACTTTGTATACAAATACCAGTGGTTATTCAATAATATACTGTGTGTAGAAAAATCAGTAGAATAAATTTTCTTAGCAAACTATATTAGCTTTCACTATATTTAAATGCAATAGCTTTTTGGTAATTTGTAACAATATTATTTTCATATCAGAAATAAATAAGCATACTATTGTATTTGTAATAACTTAATATAAAAATTTAATTATTTATTAAACTATATTAGTTTTCCAATACCCAACTTTTGTTGTTTTCCAATAAATAGGGTTTTTCAATATTTTGGATACTTAATCGCAAAAAGTCTAGATAGCCTTGATACCGTTGCCTAAAAATATTTTAAATCAGTATCTGAAATGTAGCAAAAACCTATTTGCTGGAAAACTACTAGGAAAATGTATATGTAAACCTCTTACAAATTGAGAGTCAATTACATTTTACGTTGTTTAAAGCCAGTATACTAAGCCTATAATACAGGGCCTTGTTATAAATACAAGTAATACAAGCAGTTAAATAGACGATACCACTACATTTACTAAGAAAAACGCAAAAAACTAAAAATCTATTGCATTTAATTATAGAGAATCAATTTGCAGTTAGTTATAGCGTACCTCAATGTAGTTTGTACTATGTCTTGGTGTGAAAATATTCTGGGGGCCTCATATAAAATAAGTAAGTAAATAAGTTCAGTTATAAATATAAATATGTAGTAAGCAAAAACTTCTCTCGTTATAAATCTTTGCTTTTATTAACAATAGTGAAAAGTGACTAGGAATGGGCGATATGAAATTTTACCTATCAATAGGCTGTAGGACATCACCTATCGATATATTTATATATTTTATTTATCGTTATGTCGATAGTTCATTGCTACCTATCGGTATATCTGCGGAAAATTATTGCAGAACAAATATGTTTTTACTTATTGTTATTCGATATATCGCTGACCTATCGACAAAACGCCCATCCTTAAAAGTGTCCCAGTATAATTTCTTACATTAGTAACATATATATATATATATATATATATATATATATATATATATATATATATATATATATATATACTGTTTTTCCAAACAAATTTTTTGGCGCCATTTTGTTGAGAGATGGAAAATAGCATAACATAAATATAACCATTTAAGTTGAACATATTAAATATTTTACAAAATGAAAACAATTTTCATAAAAAAAGTAAGCATCTATATTCCATTTTAATTATAAAAACGCTAGTATACAGGGTGAGTATTTTTATATGACACATAACACATTATTACAAATATTACAAACTCTGTAATGGCTATAGGTTATAGAATAAGATTATATTTTGGTACGTATATTTATTGTCAGTCAGTACTCAGTATCAGAACAGATTTGAGGAGAAAAAAATCGAGAAAAAACGTTAAATTTCCCATAAAAATTCGTTTTTTTGAAAGCTTTTAGAGTTTTCAAATTTACTCAGCAAATACCCGAATTTATTAATTACTTACTATTTTAAATATAAAATCAATAAAATTAATTATAAATTAGCGCTGAGAAAACAAATTTTCTTTACGTTACCAGTTTTTAAACAGACAAGTTTGGCACTAACTCTACTATGTTCCCGGCATGTCTTGCTAATTTGCGTAGCTTGTGTAATATTCTTTTATAAGCTGATCCCCTAATCGAAATGATATGTTGAAATTTATTTCAGACAAGAAGAAATAGGTATTTAGCGATTTAAAAAAAAATCGAATATATATTTAGATCTAAAGACTTTATATTGATTTGATTATACCAATGTGTAAGATTGTGTCCAATAAAATGCATAAGAAAATACTTTTGTTCCAGATTTTTAGACGTTACAAGTCACTTATTTTTCAATCATATTAAAAAGCAGCAACGTTCAAAATGCACCACATTCTAATAGTAAAATGTCCCATTGATTATAAATACTAAATCTCTACGTTTTATCTGATATTTTAAATAAACTTTACACTTTTAAATTGAATTAAAAGAAGTCACATGCTTTTTTGAAAAGTGCGGTTCTCAAATGTCGAACTTTTTCCTTCTCTCTTAGCCCATCTATGCTTCTCCAACAGTTTCGTTGAACAAATCCATATAAACTGCAGCATTCTTGTGATGTAATTGGTAGCTAAGCTCTTGTTGGTCGGAAATTAACAAGGCAACCGATTAATTTCTAATAATCGTGCTCCAACAATATTTCTCTACTACCGTCAAAATAGCGGACATTTTTCGCTCATTTCTATGCATAACAGAACCCATTGTAGCGTAGTAGAAAAGTGTTAAAAAAGTAACTTTTTTCACTCAAAACTGTACAAAAAAGGGTACTATATTTTCCCATAGATTTACCACACTTCTTTACTTAATTTCATCACAACAAATGCCGATTGTTAACAACCTGGGATCCATGATTCAACTTCAACTTAAAAGTACATTCTGAGAAATATCAAGATTATACTTCATAAATACATATTTTAATATAACAAAATTGCAAAAGTTAAATATTTAAAAATTCAAGTAGTCGTAATAGTAGTCTAATTTCGAATATTCGACTACTCAAATATTTGAATGTTCAAATACTAGTATATAGACGAGTGTTTGAATATTCGATTTATAAAGATGCAAAATTATTCGAATATTGAATATTCAAATAATTCGATTATTCGAATACGATTCCGAGCCCTAGTATGGAGTGCAACACCATGTTAATACACTGATGGCCGGTTGCAGAATGCTCAATTATAGTTTAGAATGTTTAACGGAGTGTCAAATTTGACAGCGAGTTCCTAGATCTCTATAACCAGCTTGTGAAATCCGAAAGCTCGGTTAAATATTCTAAACAGCAATTAAGTTTTCTGCAAAGACTGAAGCCCGTATCTCTATTAAAATCGTTAAGATGCTTATAAATTTCAATAGATTCTCTAATTTTCCGTTTATAGAATCCCGAAACCGATGTAAGAACTTTGGTTTCAAATACAGCAGATTGTTCAATTTGTTTCTTTCTGATACTAACTGCTGGACAACCAAAGACGAAAAAAACCACCACCCACTCTTACTGAAGCGGAACAATCAGTCGTCTCTAAAGGCCGAAACTTCGCCATTACGCCATTACATACCCGTAGAAGCCACAGTGTCATCCGTTGGAGCGACAATTAGAAGATTTCCAGCAAAGGAAGCTGACGTAATAAGGTAATGAAACAGCGAAGATCATCAAAAATTCTAATCCGCCTAAGTCGAATCTATCAGCTGTGGAAAGAATGGCGATAAAAACATTAAAGAATATTTTGGTCCCTGCTGACAAGGGAAATGCCACTTTCGTCACGGACAAAACAGATTACGTGAAGAAAATGCAACTATTCTTGGACGAGAACACCTAGAGAGTAATTCAAGTAGACCCGACCAGCAAAACGAAGAGACGGATAACCAACCATATAAACGCATCCAACCTACCAGCAAAAGAGAAGAAGATGTTAAAGCCAAGCAGCTCAAGGATCCCGCGGTTCTACGGACTACCTAAAATACACAAGGTTAATGTACCACTTCGACCTATCGTTAGTGCAATAGGATCTCCTACTTGCAAAACTGGTAAATATCTTTCAAATATTCTTAATAATTTTACAGGGAAAATATATTCATATATTAGAAACTTTGCGCATTATGAGTAAAAACTAAAATCAATCCAATTAGATCCCAAAGATATCTAGTCAGTTTCGATGAGAATAGCTATATACGAATGTGCCTATAAATGATTCAATTTCTATAATATCAGACTTATTTCACCATAATAATATTGACCACTCACTTTTAGATCTGATTGAAGCATGTCTCACATCAACATATTCTGTGTTTCAAGGAACTTTTTATCAACAAACCTCAGGAGCAGCCATGAGACCTCCGCTGGCACCAGTGGTCGCCAATATCTTCATGGAAGCTTTTGAGGAGGAAGACTTGGAGTCGTCTTCATTAAAGCCTGATATGTAGATGACACTTTTGTAATATGGCCGCATGGTCCACAAAGCCTCCTTGGGTTTCTTGATCATCTGAATCAACAACATGCTAATATCAAATTTACAATAGAAATTGAATCAGAAGGCACAATTCCCTTTCTAGATGTTCTTGTACAAAGGAAAGAGGATGGTTCCTTAGGACACTCTGTATATAGAAAACCAACGTATACGAACAGGTACCTAAATGCAAATTCCCATCATCATCCAGCACAAAAGCAATCGGTTATTAATTCATTGGTTTACAGAGCTCTCGCAATTTGTGACCAAGATTCTTTACAATCGGAAAGAGAGAATGGATATTGCACTGAGGATATTAGACGGTCTGTTAGAAAATACAATAATCCTACTCCACGAAATGATACTAATAAGGAATTACCGTTAGGAAGTGTAGTTCTTTCATTTATACGCGGAGCATATGTACAATCTTCAACACACACAAGAAAATTGAACAATGTTTGCGATCGCCAAAGGACATTATTCCTTTGCAAACGGAAGGAGTATATGCAATTCCTTGTTCATCTGGTGATGTCTATATTGGAGAAACTGGACGATCCATATCGATTAGGCTTAAGGAACATGAACGATGTATCAGAAAGAAACAACATTCCATTAGACATGTCATAAATGTAAAAGATACCAAAGTTCTTGCATCGGTTTCGGGATTCTATAAACGGAAAAATAGAGAATCTATTGAAATTTATAAGCATCCTAACAATTGTAATAAAGATACGGGCTTCGGTCTACAACACTCGTGGAAACAGATCGTTACACCGAGTCACGGTTCGGTAAACACGGGTCGACTATAAATAGCATGGACTCATTCAGTGTTCCGATCTCGTGAAGCAAACATCCCTGAAGATGTCTCGTGCAGTCGGAGGCGTAACGTCGGAAAGTGATTGCATTTTGACACGGTCTAATCCCAAGAACCATGATTTCTTAATGAACACAGCCGTGAAAGCCTTCGTTCTAAAAAATATATTTTATCCTGTATATATACAGGACACCGACGAACATAAAACGTTAGGTAAATTACTTAGTCCACGAATTGATGTGGTACGTAGAAATAAAAACAAGTCCGGAATTCTATCAAATTTTGCCTGTAACGTTGCAAAAGACGTACACAGCCGGTCATACGTGGAAACCGATCGTTACACCCAGTCACGATTCGGTAAACAAAGATTGACTATAAATAGCCGGCCTGGATCTCTCCGAGTTCATTCAGTGGTAAAGATCCCTAAAGATGCCTTGTGCAATCGAAGGTGAAACGTCGGAAAGTGATTCCATTGTATTGAATTTTTAAATATTTCATTAGGGCGCCATTTTTTGCACCATAATGTATTTACACAAAAAGTTTACCAGTTTATCCTTATATCACACTTTATTTTTACGCAAATTTTGAAATCCATTCGTTAAACAGTTTCTTAATAATGTTTTTTTGCAATTTGTGAGTCGCCATATTTTGTTCCGCTATATTGGATTTTTAACAAAATGTAATAATTTCATCCCCATATGGCCTTGATTTTTACCAAAATTTGCAGTCAGTCGAATAAGTAATAAGTCCCTCTTATGAGGGAAGTAGCAACGACATCTAAAAGTTCAAAAGGAGTTCGGTACATAATGCAAAATTTTATATAAATATACTTTTAAATAATAGACACTCTAACATGGAAATTTTTTCATTCCAAATCAATTGTTTTTCGAAAAAGGAAATCGGTACTAGCACAGGAATATTTCTGTTTAAAAACATGGGCACTAAGCGAAAAGCAATTTAAAATTCAAACCGAACTGTTTCGTTTGAGTTAAAAATATGGAGATGGAATCGCACTCGACACAGGAAATACAATACGTGACACGACGTAAATTAAAATACTTTTGTTAGACTTACCTCACGCCGACTGCTATCGTGGTATCGAGTTTAAATCACAGGTATGCAAAACTTGTGGAAATATTTTTGCAGCACGGCATACAGGGTATTTTAGACAAAATTAAGATATTGTTACAGTTTCTGAAAACATTAAAAGTAAGAGGCCTAGTAGAAAATCTTCGTAATTTTTCTAGATATTGCTCTAAATTCTAGTAATATTTTTCAATAAAACAGGCATAGATAAACTTTTTACACCCGTATTCACTAAAGATCTTTAAATTTAGACCAGGTCTAACTTGACAGTTATAAGTTTAAGATGACATTTTTAACAATTAAATAATTTTTCTAAATGTTACAATTTCAAAATGACAGTGACATAAGCGAAATATAACTGGCGAACTAAGAGTTTTAAGTACCTAGGTCTGGTCTAACTTTTAAACCTTTTTAGTAAATACGGGGGTTAAAATTTAAATGAAATGCTCTCCTTGTTTTCGAAATTTGAATTCTCCTCAAGATTTTAAACATATTTCATAACATTCCCTCAATCTAAGTTAAATTGTTTTCTTCACATGAACGTTTAAAATTAGCAATTTCGGATTTTGAGAGGGTGTAAAATCTTAAGGGCTAAATGAATTGCACATTACTGCTTTAGATTTTTATTGTTTTCTTTATGATATCAAGTTCAAATTCAAAATGTCAATAAACATTTTTCCGATTTTTTTAACAGTAAAAGTTTTAGTTTTACTTAGACCACTGTCGGACTAGGACAGTTTGGCCCCGGATAACCTGTAAAAATGACGCATTTTTTACATATTTACCTAATCTATCATGAAATACTTCACTATTCCTACTAAAAGGAAATATTCATATCGAAGAAAGTATATATTGTATATTATTATTTCATTAAATGGGCATTTTTTTACCGACTATAAATATACCAGGTTTGATACCTCTATTTCTAAAAATAACTTGGTAAATTTGTAATTGGTAAGAAGAGTTCCGTATATTGAAATAATAATATACAGGGTGTCACATTAAAACAATATAGGTTATGTATATTTTACTACCCTTTAATGATAAAAAAAAAATTCTTAAAAGTTAAAACAGGATGTCACATTAAAACAATATAGGTTATGTATATTTTACTACCCTTTAATATCAAAAAAAAAAATTCTTAAAAGTTAAAACAAGAATAGTTCTATAACTTTGGTATTTAAAGTTTATTTTTATCTCTTATAGCTTAAGTTATATTGGTTAAGTGCAACACATTTTGAAATGGCATTTCAACCTTGTTTCAAACCCAAAAGAGAAAGGTAATAAATGTGTTCGTTTTAAAATGGCGGCTATTCGTAAATGTAACAGAACTTAAATCATGGAAGAAGCAAACTCTTAAGAACTTTCTTAAGTCCTTTAATTGAAAAGTTGTTTAGAGTGTGCGAGCTAAGTATAATTCTTTTCGAGTTACAGAGTGTTTTACAAAAGGGGACATCAATACTTTATTTAAAATTAGAATGCATCGTAAATATTATCTTATCCCCCACTCTAATAAAAGTATTTCAAAATCAGGTGATGAATAAAATACTTGGAAGTTTTTAAGAAGCTTTACTTTCCATATATGTAGGTTATGTTATATTTAGAAATAGCTGTGCGACTTTTAGGTGGGATGAATTAAGATTGAAAACACAAAAAATGAAGTTTTTTTATTTAACTTTTATTTTAGAATGGCGCCCAGTCGTCATTTTTGAATTTTTAACCACGAAATACACTAGAAAAGAGACTTAGTCTATTGAAGTGTACCAAAATTTTAAATTTTAATTTCTTATGAAGTTTAATACCAAAATCACCCATATATTATAGCTATCGAAACCAAATCAGTTTTGGGGCCTCTAAACTAAATAATTTAAATGAGTGCAGGTCGGTCCATTTTGACTTAAGATTTTCTGCAGAGTAAAATACGAACCCATCAGGGTATCGTGTATGACCTCATTTCAACAATAGTAATTCTACCCCAAATTACCACCATGAAACTATAGAACAGGGATTTTTATTCAAAGCGGGATGGGAAGACACTGCGAATGGAAGAAAGGGAGACAGAGAGTGCGAGAGGGTAGACTAAGATAAAAGAGGTCCTGTAGTTTGTTTATAGAATATCTGCAGAAGAAGGGACGACCAGGCAACTTTTTCACCTAGTTCAAAAAGAAGGAATTCTGTAATTTATGTCTATTCGAAACCATGACAAATCTTGAACTTGAAGTAAAAATTTACATTTGTTCACATAAAACCAACCCGATATTAAATTTAAATAAAATTAATTAGTAGTAAGTTATTATTAATGTTGACTTATTAGTTTGAAAAATCATATGAAATAACTAGGTACACCAAACAAGGATGTCCTACCCTCCCCCATCTACCACCCCTACTGCCCTCCTAGATAAAACGTAGATAATCAAATTGAAAGATGAAATGGCATTGAAATTCGATTCCCCAGTCGAATTTGGGTGATTTTTGTGTGTTATGTGACTGCGGAAAATGGGCGCTACAACTACTTTTGCTTTCATGCGTATATCTATGCGTAGGTATGAGCAACATTTGGAAATTAGATGCTCCCTGAAGCCATAGTTTTCTTCAGAATCTTATATTTATCGGATCATAGGCGTTTGAAAGTGAGCAAAAATTTAACTGTTTAAGAGGGTCGATCGACGCAAAATGTAATGATCTTTTGCTTTTAATAAGAATGAAGTCTATACGATATACTCGTTAGATATTATAAGCTAAAAACTGGAAAAAGTGCCAACATTTTTCGGTTCCCAAAAGTTTAGTTCACATCAGAAACCGTCGCAAACTCACATTATGCTTATTTAGGGTGCCCAAATTGAATGAAATGATTTCTAGCTTTTTAGGAATCAATGGAAACTAAAAGTCTAATCTGACTGGAAAACATGATTCGGACTGGAAACGTTACGTTAGGAAAACAACTTCGTAATATGAAGAAATTATGGAAGAGTGGGGAGAGGGAAGGATTACAATTTTGCTAACAAATTTTCAACTTTGCCATCACAATATTTATTTATCACATAAAAATAAAAAATGTTTAGCGTATTAAAATGTTCTTAAAATTTTAAGAAATATTTAATAACCTAAATACAATTCTTTCAAGAGTATTATGAATTTGTTTCAACACTGTCAATTTTTTTTTATTTCATATATAATTGGATCTATGTCTATGCTATTATTTTTCACATGTCGATAATATCTATTACATCACTGAGTTTAAATATTCGCCTCTCATTTTGAGATTAGAAAACACATTTCACAAATTTAAAGAAATTATGAAACTGGCATATCTGAAAAGTTGGTATAAACACTATAATGTCATATCTACTATATCGTGCAATGAAGAAATATTTTAATTTTTTCAGTATAAATAAATATTTCAAGCTCTCCCTGTAGCTCATAAGGATCTGGTTAAATGTACGGGTTCTTTTGTACAATATAACAACCGAATTTAATATTTCAAGGGCAATATATTTGTTACAAGACATGGAAAACAGTTTAATAATTGGTAGAACGTTTTCTGCATTATTTGAATTTCTTTTTAACAATGATATTGAAATATCCATAATAATCTTTTTAAAACAATGTTCGATAATTGTCAACAGAGCTGCATATTAAAAATAGTTTTTGCCTACTGGATAAAATAATGGAGGGGGTACATCCCCCTGTATGTCTGTCTTTGATTATAGGATAGAGCTGTACCTCTAGGTGACATCAAGACCTGTTTTGTACGTTCTCTTTTCTCATATTTTTTCAACTGCAATTTTTTACGTGTTTGTATATTATTAATTTGTTTTTTAAAAGAGAGCCTTTTTGGACATTGTTAATTTCATCTTTTGCTATTTTGAGTAAAGCAAAGCTTATATGTTTCGACAAAGCGGTATTATTTTCCTCTGGAATATTTCAGAACATTTTTCTACATCAGTTTCATTCCATCGTTCATCAAAACCCAGATAAAGTATTAAGCCCCTTCGAAAAATATATTTGGTAATCTAACCCTCGAAATTGTGATTGATTGGGCCATAAATAATCCGATATGGCTTTCGTCGCTTCCTGTTAACTTGTCCTAAATAGCCGCCGGTCAAGTTATGGATGGCGAGAAATTGTGTGTTTTCCCGAGGAACTCCTCCATCTTTTTACATGATAAGGGTATGAAGGGATATTTAAGCTGAAAAACATGCACTGGCTTAATACTACTAGTGTCAAAGCTCTTGTCATATATCAGAAACGGAAGGGTTACAGCAACCGAAAACCCTTATATTGAATATTGAAGATGTATTGCAATTTATTTTTAAAAGAAACTTGATGTTCGAGTTATATGAAAGGTCTAATAGCATCAGTTGTCTAATAGCATTCTATCAGATGACGCCAAGTTGGTGTTCGGGGGAGGTAAGTGAGGCGAAAGCCTCCTACAGTAGCGTAGCTAGAAATTGCTTCTAGGGAGAGGTTTTTTTAAACGTTCCTTCTAACGCGTTGCTAGCGGTGCTGCGGTGTTCAGGGTCGCATTACCCATCAAAAATATATTTTTCATATAGCTTCTGCTGTATAAAAGTGAGGACCTTTTTTTTTGCCGTCACTTCTCACGAGCTTATGATTATTATTTCGGAGTTGCCAAGTAAATTATTCCTACGGTGCCTATCGATATAAAAGAAAATACATCGTTAAGCTTCCATTTTATACTTAAATTTTGGACTTAGACTCGGGGGAGGGGGGTAAACTCCCAAAATCGCCATGAACCAATAGATGCTGAGGCTACCTTTAATTTTTCAAGAACATATAAATTTTATTCAAATTATGTTTTGTGATATGTTTGATATATCGTTGATACTTTTGTTGTATGGTTTTATGTCGTATGAATGAGAAAATTTCTCATTTTTAGACCATTTCAATCAAAAACTTGCGTATATAAATTGTACTATGGGATTTTATAGAACATAGAAAAAATTGAATGGTCGGTCTACTAGATTTTCAGGGCCTCGAAATTTTTCTTTTTCAGGGCGGTTAATAAGATGACAGACACCACGTAATGGGCAAAAAATGAAATTATATAAGTATTTATTGGCGTAATGGGCAATAAATGAAATTATATAAATATTTATACCATTAGCAATGACAGAGTCTGTACAGATTGGTTTAATTAATTTTGGCAAATGCTCTATAAAATTAAAAAACAAGTCCTGTTCGGCAACAAAAGCAGCTAGTTTTGATTCCCCCCTCTTTAATTGATTTATCTTTTTTACAAATTGTTTTTTTTTATAAAATTATCTATTGATATGGCATTAGATTTAAGGCACATAATATTTTTATGTATGCAGTTTTTCCAAACCCTACCAAATAAGCACCATTGCCCTTAATTTCTTATTTTCTTCAAATTTTACAAAATTGATGATCACTTTGAAAACTTTTTTAGCACCATTTAAAATTTATCTCCCACTGACTAGAATAGTTTTGAGTATATTTTCTCTTACGCAATGATTCTGTCTATGCTTCGTGTTGCTGTTCATTATGTCAATTTAAATAACAATCACTAGCAATATCCTCTATATTGTGAAATACAGGTGCTGCCGCTGATGTTGATGGCACAGACATGTTACTTCTTAAATCTCTTAACTAATCTAAAACGCAATCAGCAAAAAATAATTAATCAGGAAACAAACGTAACACCTCCAATTAAAAAAACTAAGTAATAAAAATATAATAGGTTACTTACAGTGGCACCTCGCGGGTGAAAAAGTAAGTGAAGTGCAAATGAAGCAAGAAAATATCGCAATATTTTTTTTCCAGAATTTTTTTATATGTAGAGGGGGTAGAATATTTTTTACAACTAAATTTTGTATACTAAATCAATTCTCTTATCCTTCATAGCAGCAAATTTATTTATAACGTTTTCATAAAATGGATGAGTTGCCCAAATCTCCTCCAGAGATTCCTTTTTAATTGAAATATTGCCAAGAGAAGTAAGTATTTCTTGAGATATTGTATTTCTTAAATAAGTTTCTACACATTCGAAGCTAGAAAAACTTCTTTCCACTGAACCCCTTCGACGGTATTGTCAAAATAAGGGAAAACAATTTATATGTTTCGGTAAAAATATATTTATTTTTATTAATTTTTTCACTTGCTCTTGTAGCGATATATTCCAATTACTCTCATTGGCAAAAATAAGACCAAGCTCATTTTAAAGTCGTTGACTTTTTGAAAATATTTCCCCATATAACTGTAATAAATTTTCGAACGGGCCAGTCGAAAAATTTAAACTATATTCAGAAAATTTAGCAGAACTTGCCAAACATGAAAATGCAAGTTTTTCAGTCTTGAAATCTTAGTGTCATTTTCATTAAAATATGGTCCAATATTTCATAAAAAAGGGTTCTATACTTAGCCCTTATTTCTTCAGGTGAAAGCTTAGCAAGCTCACGTTTGTAATGATTTATTTCTGTGATAGAATTTGCTTTATCAAATATGGTATTAAAAAAAATGTTCATTTCTTTTTTTACAGAGTGCCTCATGACAGCGTTTTATATTAGATATGCAAAAATGAATGTCAAGCGATTTTTTTTAAACAACGTCTGATAGTATGTCCGTGATTGAGAAAATGTCATTAAACACTAATGCCAGAAACGTGAATTCAAAATCGTTCATCTCACCTAAAAATCCTTTCGCAAGGCGGATTGATTTTTTATCAGATTTGTCACAGTTTGTAATATATTCAAAGACGTCTTTTAATTTATTCCAGTCTTGAACATCACATTACACTTCGAATTTGAGGTTGTAACAACACCATAAATAAATATAACACAAAACAGTCAAGTTAACTGCAAAGGAACTCACCGGTTGCAGCGAAATCCGCAAAAATAAAAAGTAAACAACCACCGCAAACTAAACAACACGTGGTGTAGAGTATTGCGCCTGCAATTCACCGAGAGCGTTGTATGGCGCTGGGCTCGACGTCATCGGATACGCGTTGTCATAGCAACATAGTAGGAAAATCGTAAACTAAACATAGCACCTCCAGTAAAGTCAAAGCGGTTTGCGCCACTGTTATAGTTGTTATAATAAAGTTCGATTGAAAGGTTTAAAAAGACATGCCGCCAACGGTCAAGTAAAATATTTATTCGAGATGTACAGTTTATTTTTTACCAATTAGGTGAATAAATGAATAATGTAAAAACTAAGATTTTAAGAGATATATAATAAATATAGTTAGATGTTTGCTTGTTTATTTTTCCTGCTGAAGTATCACTTCACCTACTTCACCTGAATAGCCGCCACTGGTTACTTATCGATTGGTCCAAATCCAAAGACTAAATAATTGTACGCACTGTACTCAGTTCCGAAAAGAAATCACTAATTGACAAAATGCAAAACTAATCCACTGTTACAGATTACAAGGTATATGCCACAACGCAACTAACTTTACAGAATTTAAACTCTAGAACTTTTAAAACAGAGCTTTCATAATCGTAGCTACATGCGACACCGAATGGAATACCGAATTAGGGATGCGCACGGTACACCGACAGAGTTGATAGGTGGATGCGCTGTCGACGGAGTAGTGCGGTTCTTCGAAATAGAATAAAAATTCGTATTTTAGTACATGCTCTTTTTTAATTGTTCTGTTTGTATTTTATTTATGTATTTTATTATGTATATATATGAAAATATTTAAAATGTACTAAATTTAACATGATTGCAACAAGAATGTACTTTCGTACTTGAGCTTCGAAAATGTACTAAATTTAGTACAAATGTACTAAAACGGCAACACTGTTGTATACGCTACTTTACTGTAGTTTAGTTTTGCATGGACAAATTGGGGATCCACAAATAAACATCAAAATTAAATTGAGTGGCTTTTGTTAGTATTTTTAACTCTTTGTGAATTGCCTTTTTGTTTTCTCCTTACCCCAAATGGTTCTTACATAGGCTTAGGAATATTAGAAAAAAACATCAATTTTTTGACGGCCATTTTTCTAAGAATGAATTCTCGTAATCTCGATTCGAATTGATTTTAAAATAATCGAATCTTTTGGAAAATCGTGCAACCCTGCAATCAACCGTTACGTGGAACGTCAAATGAATCGATTACGGGTGGAACACATTGCAAATTACGTCAAACGTTAGATACTTTTTTGGAATATAGGTTATAAACGGTTATATTTCGGTTCAACGTCAAAATTATCACCAATTTTTGTACCACAAAAGTGTAATTTCTTAAGTTTAGTTTTTGTTGGTTAGCTGCTGCGGCTGCTTAGGTTGTGGGCTCGCAAACTAGTGTATATTTACCAGTGTTGCTCTACGTTTCGAACCTTTGCGATACCCTCTACCTGAGAGGGTAGGTGATGGCGAGGAATGTGAATTTACTACTGTCACGGGTACATCCAGTTCGCCCTAGGCTGGTTACCGGCGTGAAGGACAGCTCGAAAGACCAAATTCGTTTTACATTCTTCCTTGTTGGATTTTTACCACTAATATCGGCCGTAAACTTAACAAAGTTTACGTGTCCCTTCCAGGATTCGAACTCGGTCTTTTAAGGACCAACGATAGATTACCAGCAGGTAAAGGCACTGATCCGCCTGTCAGATTTTTGTTGGTTAGTTTTTACGTTTACGGGATTTGCTTTGTGTTCCATGTTTTAGGATTAGATCTTAACTAGGTTTCCATACGTATGTTTTATCCGTTACAGTGCTTCCGTCGCTTTGATTGATTGGTTAGATTGGTTATTATAAATTTATTGAAATTCGGCGAAAAGTAATTGCAGTAACGGAAAGAGTAAGTCGCCTTTCTACTTTTACCCAGTGAACAATGTACTTCTCTTTCTATTAGAAAAATAGAGCTATATTTTATATTTTTTATATTCACTAAAAAGGTTTAAGAGTTGGAACAGGTCTAGTTGCCATGGTATTTAAAACTCGTAGCTCGCCAATTATCTTTCGCTTATGTCACTGTCATTTTGTAATTGTGACACTAAGAAAAATTATTTGTTCAATTGTTAAAAATGTGATCTTAAACCTACAACTGTCAAGTTCGACCTATTCTAAATTTAAAACTCTTTAGTGAATACTGGTATATATGTTTACTTCTTAAACAAGAAGTCTGTTTTATAATATATCATTTTAGGTTGTTTCTTTTACATTTATTATAGCTCATTTTATCATTTTACATTTTTGAATAAAAAAAGTCAGTTCATTAAATAAAAAGAAACAAGTTTGGTTAGCTGGGAATTATATGTAAATGGTTGTAATAATACTGCACGTCGTCCAGTCTTCATTTAGTAGTATTTCTCCATCTTCATGCATATTTCTCTGTTATAGCCCAATTTTAAGCTTTTTTATGGGCATCGGTTTTAAAAATTTGAAATAAAAATGCGATATTATTAATAATTTTTGTACATAGTTTTTATTACAGTAATAATTACAAAAACTAATCAAAAACAAAAACATTAATACAAAGTGAGGTTCACCCTGCGATTGGCTTACACTTCTTCCGTTTTAAGTAGGGTCGTTGCAAACTTCGGGAGGATATCCAAAAAGTCGCAAACTTCAGAGACAGTCTTCAACGTAGCCTCCTTACTAAAACCACGTCGCAAGAGTGTTCTAATGCCGTACGGACCGACTTTCCAGGACCCCCTAGAAAGGAGAACACTTAATTTGAAAATCTTAAGAAAAAAAATTTGTTTTTAGTTAGCATTAATTTAGTTATAAACTAGCCTTGAAAGCCCAACTTCAAATCAAATTATATGTAAGTTTATGTAAAATTGTTAGCTAACTTAAAATGAAGTATTTTCAAAAAGAATTCCGAGCTCATTCGGAATTCAGATCTTAAGCCAAGGGTCACTAAGGTGCCTCATATAATTTAAGGCTTAACTCTAAATAATTTCATCTTGATCCGGCCTGACTCCAACAACCCTATTTTTTTAGGTGATCAGTGGGTTTTATAAAAACTAATATTTCGTTTCCCTTCAAAAGTGACCTATATAATCCCTAAACCAATTTGGGTTATTATTTCGGCACCTTGGGGGTCGGTATATGCATATTTTTGTGTTGTTGTGTAATTAACTACTGAGCTGATGTGTGAAATAGGAAAGTGCGTTCAAATAAGCATTTTATTTTTACTTCCCTCGTAAATGGGAAGTATTGTAATAATGAAAAAATCACCCTTTTTTAGATCTTTGCGTTTCAGGGTCCCTAGATGCCGAAAACATCTTTTCTCAATTCCGTAGGTTTGTCTGTTTGTTCGCGGCTTAGCTAAAAAACTACTTTTCCTATTGACTTTAATAATATAGAGATAAACTAGTAAAGTTATGGTACGATTTTAAGATGGCGGAACAAAATGAAGACCATATAATTAAAAAAAAAATCAACGTGAAAAAATATAATTGTATTTATTTTAAATTTTTTCCCAAAAATCAAGTGTGGCATAGGTAGAAAATGGTAAAATATTGGTAGGAATCCAATATGATTGAACAAAATGGCTCCCAATTTACTATTCTTAATAAAATGAAATATAGTACAGTCGGGTAATAAGGCCGGGCAGATTATAAGACAATATATTTAAAAATACCATTAGAATTAATATTTCATGCGTTCAGCGCCATCTACATGTAGAATTACTTCAACTCACCCAAATGACGCGTGGATGGAGCGAAGTAGCCATTCTGTTTTTTGACAATAGGCTGTGAAAAAGTTCCGTGAAATTTCAAGTGCTGTGTTATAAAATTTCCTGATAAAAGGTATGTGATATTTTCATTAGTTCAATATGTTTATGGCCATATATGGGAGTATATGTTTATGGTGATGTAAACAACACATGCAAACTCTTAGCCTCAGTTATTTGTGTATTTGGTAAATGCAAGACAGGTAATAAGGCCTGGGCCTTATTTCCTGCCTAGACTTATTACCTCTTACAATGAACTACTGATAGTATAAGTGTCTAGAAATAAGGCATACGTCAAAATATATGCATACTCACTTAAGATCTTTATATTTGCAGACATGAGAAAGAAAATCGTGGAATAAGGGCAAACTGGACAGACGATATGATGAAAGAAGCTCTGCAACTTCTGCGACAGGGTCATTTCCAATAATCTGTGTCACAGCGTTGTAGAATCCCTCGGCGAACATTCAGGAACCACTTGAAATCTGGTTCAACTAAACGAGTATTGGGTGCAAAACCCATTTAACTTAACAATATATATATATATATATATATATATATATATATATATATATATATATATATATATATATATATATATATATATATATATATATATATATATATATATATATATATATATATATATATATATATATATATATATATATATATATATATATATATATATATATATATATATATATATATATATATATATATATATATATATATATATATATATATATATATATATATATATATATATATATATATATATATATATATATATATATATATATATATATATATATATATATATATATATATATATATATATATATATATATATATATATATATATATATATATATATATATATATATATATATATATAAGTAGCTAAAATAGGGGAGCGCCTCCTCCTCCTCCTCTTCCTATCTCATGTCCCTCATTCTTATCTTCCTCCCCTTTTATTCTCATTCGCATCATATTTTTAATTTTTTCTCTTTGTCCTCCCCTTTGATTTTGCATTCTTAAGTCTTATAAACAGGTGCATCAAGATCATTTTAGTATGCTGAGGCACATTTACTAAGCTGTGCTCGAGTTGCGTAAAAAGTTATTTTTGAATTTTTGCACCAATTGTGTATAAAACAAAAAAAAATGTGTCAAGTAATAAGTGAAGTATGTGTAATCGCGAAAAATTAGCCACATCTATCAGACAGTTAAAAGTTAAATATCTCAATTTCTTTGAAGTGATTTCGAAAGATGAATACACCAAGCTGTTTTATCCACTGAAACGAGATTATTTGGAAGCAATTGACTGTTGTGATGATTGTTTAGAAGGAATTATAAGCCTTACTACGTTTTTCAATACATTTGGGAAATCATATTTTGTAGGAGAATTAAGCCACCTAATAGAATTTATAGGAGAAGATTGCCAATTTATACCTGCTATTATTGCAACCCAAAAGAGGTTTCAATTATACGAAGATAAAAAACAGGTATTATCAAGAAAAGTTAATCCTATTCGCAACAGATGTCCCCCCACATATTTAAGATATTATGTTAAATAAATTAAATGGCTGAGTTGCTGATTGCAGTTAAATTATTAGAGGACAAATCTTTCAAAAACCTATTTCTCATATTCTATGGCAAGTGGTCCGGAGTGTATAGACTTTTATTGTAATCAATCTGCGGAATTCGTAAAGGCTGCCCTCTGTTGCAACAAATACTGTGAAACATTAAATTTTTTTCAACTTATTCAAGATCTAAAAGATATTGGCTTTGGTTACTATTTAAAAGACTTGAAGCAATTTATTGACGAGGATACTATTCTTCAAGACATTGAAAAGGAAGAATAAATTTAATAATATTTACAATGGAGCAAGTGGTTACTGAAATGTATGAAGAGTTTATTATATCTGCTGCATACTTCCAATATTTATCAATTGTAGGCGAAGAAGACGCAGAAGCACAAGATTTGTCAGCATACGTTAAGAATATAGATCGAATGGAACAATGTAAATTAGCCGCTAAATTTTGTAATGATTATTTAAAATATAAAAATGAGTATGAACTTTTAAATGAATTTAGAAAATTAGATTTAAGGTATCATATTAATTGTATTCAATCATGGTTAGTTAATGCAAAATAAAAATGTAATTAAGTTTTTTTATATTTTTATTCATTCATAAAACAATTGTCATATAAAAATAACACATTTGTCAAAGCACACATACAAGGTGATTTTGAATGATAGAAGCATTTTGGTTCCATTAGCTTTAGCGCTGGTTGTTCATCTATTTCAATCACAGGCTTTTTAGAATATTTCTCTATAAAATCCTTTTTTTCGGTTCCTTTTAAAAAAACAAAATCAGCTTTCTTCGTAAGTGTTTCAATTATTTTTGGAAAATAATGTAATGGAGTAAATCCATTATTCCAATGTATACAATGATGATTTTTCATTAGCCATACCGCCTGCTTGTGACAATCAGGTGAAAGAAACTCCATTGGAAAAGGCTTTTTAAAAATGTAATGAGTCATTTCATAACCATCAAAAGCTGCAAGCTCTTTCGGTATAAATTTATTTTTTTCATCCTTGAATCCTTGAATATCCATAACCAATCTCATATTTTCAAAGCAGCAAATTTTTTAATGAGAATTTTTTTATTTGAATAATTTGCAATTTCTTCTTTCAGTTGATCAATTTTAAAAATAAATTTTTCAATTTGTTGTTGTAGTTTTGAGGTCATGACTAAAACTAAAAGCTTTTGAAAATCCCTTTAAATTAAATCGAAATATGAAAATAGTGGGGATAAAGTGTATAATTGTTTCACAACTTTAGTAAGAGCGTTGTAGCTAAATAATTTGTCATGTAAAATAAGACAATAAGCAGAAGTATCTTTTTTAATTGCATTATGTGTCCCAAATACATTTCTCATTACTACGGATCCCGTTTGAATTGTTTCTTTTTGATGGCAGCAATCAATATGTCTAATGTTTTTGAATTGTTCAGGATTAAAAATGGGTTCATTTGGAACACCATAGTAAGACTGTCTAAAGTTGGCAAACATTTCGTATAAAGCAGAAAATTTGTTTTCTTCGAAATTTAAGTACAAATCGTGATAAGGATATCTTTCAGAATTTAAAAATACTCTAATATTTGACAAGGTAATATTGTCAAATTTACTCATATCTTTAGCAATTTTCCCTTTTCTGTTTTCTTGAAAGCCAATCATAACATGACGAGGAGCTTCTAGTTTACTAGTTGTTTTTACCGGCCATGTGTGACGGGTTGTTTCGGTTAGAGAAGAATATTCAACAAGTTCCCAACTCCTGAATCCTATCAATATATCTTTATTTGATATATGCATGCATATCAACTAGAATGTGAGGAACTTTCCAATAAATTTTATCGAAAGTAACCAATGGAGTGTCAGGAGCACTAACAGAGTGGTCCGGATCTTCTTTGAAGATAACACCATCTAAATCATCAGTTGATCTAATAAGAACTAATTCCTGTTTCATATTCATAATAATTTTTCTGTAATCTTCAAAAAATCCTAAAAGCATTTTTAGTAGTATGGATACGGAGAATTTTCCATCATTATCAACTAAAATTTTATCACCTTCTTTTCGATGTGGAAACCAACCTGCATTTTCTAGTTTTAAACTTTCGTTGGTATTGTGGGAAAGGTAGCTTTTTAAGGTTGATGCTAATCCAACATTTCTTATTGAATCTATAGTAATTCCGTTTAGTTCATAGCGGATTTCTCTGAACAAAAAGGCTATACCATTGTTAATAAATAGCAATTCTTTCTTATATTTATCTTCTGCATTAGTTAATTTTCCTTCGATATAAAGTAAACTATCTGATGGTAGAGTGTAAGCATCGAGTTCTTGAATTGGGATCCTTATTTCATCATTGCAATTGAATTTTGAAGAAATATATGGTTGATATGTGTGAAGCTCTGAACTAACGATGGAACTGTCTACATAAAGCTTTTCGTTTACGTTTAATATGTTCATTATTTTAAAACAGTGAAACCCAAAGATGTGAGAAATTTACGATTATCTCGTCTTAACTTGTTGGTGTTGGATTTGATACTGAACTGTTGTTTAGTCTTTTTCTTTTTATAAGTTTTTACTTTGTTGATAGTGGTAGGTGCAAGTCTCATTCCAAGGGCTCTATTATATCTAACAACCATTTTATATGTCACTAGCTTGTAAATGTAACCTTACTGTTATAGTTTCTTCTCTAAAACTGATAAGTTCTCCGTCTTGATCAACTATTTTAACGGTTATACTGTTAATTGCTTTGACGCTAACTGGAAAATACAAAAAACTATTTTATAGCCTGGAGCTACGGTTGGATAAAACTGGTGAATAATATGAACAGGTTTACCATTACTGTAAGAACCGACACAAATATTACAATCAATACAAATAGCATTCACCTTAGTTATTTTTGCAACATTATCTGATTCTTCCTCTTTCATAGCTTTTAGTATCCTGCTATTAAAACCCAACATTTTTCCTATCGGATCTTCCTTGGTAAAATCAATTTTTCTACTACACATTAAAAAAGTTTTTGGAGTGTTAACATTTGCTTTTAAAAGAAAAAACATTTTTTCATTCCGAAATAAATCTTCTATACTTTCTCTTATGTATGTTTCTATATCTGTCATATGTTCCGTCGGGAATAACAATTACTTTATTATCTATATAAAATTTATTATATCCTTCTTTTATATTGGGAATAGTCATAAACGTTTCAAAATCAGCTAAACCCAGGTAATATTGTTTTCCATCCTCTAAATATATGGGCGGATTAAAATCAGCAGACAAAACAGAACTTTTTCCTGGTATGGCAATTGTGGTGGACATTGCAGTTTATTTATGAATGAAAAATTTTAGGGATAGTTGACCACAGTTATATGAATTAAATTTTTGTTTGTTTTCATAAGTATAAAATACATCCACTTTGCCATTCGAATTAAAATATTTGAGAAGTTCAAAAGGTGGTTTTAAATTTCCATAACTATCAAAATATATTACATTTTTGTTATTTTTAATATAAGCAGTCCAATGAGATCCTTTATTTTGTTTTTTATCCAAATTTACATTACCACACCCTTTCAGATTAATTTTTTTTGGAAGTTCATCGAGCATAAAAACACCTCTAAAGCCACTTATTTTTAACAGCTTTACATATTTAATAATATCATTGTTCGTAAGTGCTCTTTTTGGAAAACTTATTTTGAGTTTTTTTTTGTCTGATTGCTTTATATATAAATAGTCCTTTTCCTTTATATGGTCTAATATATAATCCTTTGCCTTCTTTAGAAGCATTTCCATTGCAATATTATGCCTATGTATTTCTTCTAGTTGCTGTTTAGCTGCTTTAGCATCATTTACTGCCTTAGCAATTCCTGCCGCGCCTCCACCTAGTGCACCCAGGGCGCCAAGAATGGGAAACAAAAGAGGTAGAAATCCTCCAACTTTTTTGGGTGTTCGAATGATACGTTTTTTCTCAATTTAAGTTTACCCCCTTTTTTATCTTTAAATCTCAAACCGAACTTTCTTTTATCCTTCATTATTCCTGCAACACTTAGAGCTGCAATTTTTTCACCAATAGAAGAATCCTTAGCTTTTACCCTATCCCAGGCTTTTTTTCTAATATTTGGTCAGATATGTGTCTTCTAGATAAATCTTCAGTCTGAAAGTATGATATATCGTGTTCTTTACAAGCGGAATCCAATGGATTTATACCAACGTCATCTCTAGTTAATGTTTTCTCCAAGTTGGTGCCTGGACCACAATAATTATATCCTGGTATATGAACTTCGAAGGGTAGTTTACTAATTAATTTATTTACTAAACCAGAGCCTTTTCTATTACGTCATTTGATAGTTTTTTTCAACTTATGCCGACCCACAGTCATTGAAGTTCTTTTTATACTAAAAACACATTGACATTTTTTTGGTATAAATACTTTTACAGCTAAAAATATTTACTAGTGTGATTAAGAATGAGGATTGAAAAACAAAAATTCTCTTTAGCAGTAAATAATCATGACTAAAAAATTTTAAGTAAACAGTTGAGAAAGCATGGTGACTTATTTTGCGATGGTTCAAAAAGAGGACTCATAGTTGGTTGCAGTGGTAGCGGTAAAACCAACGTTATGCTTACACTGCTCGAGCATCCTAATGGAATTAGGTTTAAAAATGTCTATGTTTATTCAAAGTCATTAGATCAACCAAAATATGAATATTTAAGAAAGTTGTTAAAGTCTATGAAAGAAATTGGATACTTTGAATACGATAGCGATGAGAACATTATTTCACCTCATGAGATAAAGTCAAATTCCGTTATCATTTTTGACGATATTCCTTGTCATAATCAATCTATTATTAGGGACTATTTCACGCATGGAAGGCATAGAAACACCGATTGTTTTTTTATTTTTCAAGGATATTCCTCAATCCTTAAACGTCTAATTCGAGAAAATTCCAACTTATTAATTTTATTTAAACAGGACTGTTTGAGTTTAAAACATATATATAACGACCACTGTATATTGGATATGACATTTGATCAGTTTAAAAATATTTGTGATAACTGTTGGATGGATCCATACGGCTTTCTTGTAATTGACAAAGATTGTGAAGTAAATCACGGCAGATACAGGAGTAAATTCGATTCCTTTATATATTTATAAAAATGAAAAATTTGCAGTTTTATTTCATTTAAAACTTGTACAGCATGGATAAACGTTTAGCTAGAGAATTAATAAAATCGAGACAAGCCGTGAAGCAGAAATATCGAAGCTTGAAATTAGCTACTTCTACCGCTCAGTCCGAATTAGAACAAACTTATAGACCAATAACACAACCTCTTAAACAGCTAATTTCAAATATTGGTAAATCTGAACCATTCGATTTAAAAGAAGAAAGAGTTTCAAAATCTGAAAAATTCAAAACACCTACAAAGCTTTATAAAACATCAACTCCGACGAAAACTATTCAGAAAACAGGAAAAACTCCGTTACTCTCCACAGAACTGCCAACATTTTTAGATGACAGTAGTATCACTTCTTCCTCTCCTGTAGTACAACCATTGACATCAACTGTTATAGCGGAAACTTCAGATTCTTCTAGTGACACAGCAACAAATTTAAACTTGTCAGATATATTCGAACAAACTAGAAAAACAATTCAAACCTATATTGGTACACCGTCATATAAAGATTACTTAGCAGATTTTCATGAATTAACCAGATCATAATTGATGAGGGTGTGAAAGACACACAACATAAATTTGACCATTATTATGGAATAGTTCATGACCTCGAAACGGATAAGTTTTCTTTTGGTTTAACATAGATACCGGTAGAAATTATTGGAAAAGACATTAAAGTGGGAGGAATAACGTACACAGGCACGCCAGGTTTATATGAATTGCTTTTCAAAAAAGATTCGAAAGGTTATAAGAAGGAAGATTTAGATAATTACATGAACATTCTAGCTAAAACAAATGTATATCGTAGGAATTTTGAGTCAAATGAACTAGTTCAAGGAAATACATTACACAAATATGTTACAATAATAGGACTATATTTACAAAGAAAGGGGATTACAAAGACAAAAACCTTACAAAGATTAGTTACAGCATTTGACAAACCAAAACCTCCGTTTAGAACAACTAGAGCCAAAACAACAGGAAAGGGATTAATTTTGAAAACAAACAGATCAAATACAGACTATGTATATTGGAATAATGTAAACGAAATTGTTGATAGGCTACGTTTATTAATTTCATCAAGTGATGCGGGAAATAATGCTCATAGTAACGAGATTATCTCTATTATTGAAGAATTAAGAGAAGATAAAGTTATACTATAAATAACAGCTATTAAATATAATCATATTTATTGTTTAATGAAAGCTCAACATGACAGTTGATAAATTTGGACGCCATATGTCAAAACGTCAATTAATAAATTCTGCTTCTTTGGAAAATACAATTTATTCAAATATTGAAAGTAAAATTCTCAACAATTTTAAGTTAGATTTTATTAAACAAAATCAAGAGGGAATAAGTGACATTAATAATTTAAAAAGGAGATTAGGTGAAAATGAAACAAATAATGAAATCTTTGCTAAAAAGCTTAAGGTTTTTGATGAAAATTTTTTAAAGTATGAAAACCAAATCAAAGGATGTTATACCTCAATTGAAAACGTTAATAAACAGTTGCTAACGCTAAATCAAATAAGTAAAGATTTGCAATTTTTAAATGAACATGTTAAAAAGGAAGACAAAAAATTAAGTGATGATATCGACAAAATTAATAAAATAATGGAAACAAATATAAGAGAAGTAATAATTGAAAAACACAAGGAAAAGATTAAACAATTAAGAACTTTTATAAAAAGGTTAGATGATGAAAAAAAAAGAAATCAAAATAGCATTCTTAACAGTAGAACAATTGACCAACTACCTTTGGAAGAAAAACAACAATATATTTCCTTTGGAAAGATAATGTCTAGTGTAATTAAGAAATTAGAACAAGAATTAAATAAAACAGAGGAGGAATTCAAAAATAGTGATAGTAGATCAACTACTTTCTTAACTGGAGAGATAAAAAACTCCTTTAATGCTTTAGAAAAGGCGATTACTAAAATTACTAAAGTTTTAAATGAAAAAAGTTATACAATACAAATTGATAAATTGAATGAATGGGAAAAAACATATAAAAGTTATATTTCGAATTATTACAAAACATAGAAATCGAACTTCCTTTAAATTGAATAAACAAGTTTGTTGTCATGTCAACCGTTAAACAACAGGTCGTTAATGAATTACATAAACCTGCTAGAAAAAACTACAAACGCAGAAGGGTGGTAGTGAAAGGGTTAAATGATCTTTTTCAAGCTGATTTGGTTGAAATGTTACCCTATGCCGAATTTAATAAGGGATTTAAATATATCTTGATTACTATAAATGTATTTTCTAAGTATGTTTGGGCCGAACCGGTAAAATCTAAATCTGGAAAAGACGTAACAGCGGCAATGAAAAAAATATTAATCAGTACAAAAAATCCACCAAAAAACTTGCAAACAGACAGAGGGAGAGAGTTTTTCAATGTAAATTTTCAAAATTTGATGCAACAATTTCGAATTAACCATTATAGCACGTTTTCCAATTTGAAAGCGGGTATTGTAGAAAGAGTAAACAGGACTTTAAAGAATAATATGTGGAAAATATTTAGCATTCAAGGAAATTACAAATGGTTTAATATATTAGTGGATATTGTAAAAGAATATAACAATACAAAACATTCTTCAATAGGAATGAAGCCAAAACAAGTAAATAAAACAAATGAAAAGAGAATCTTGAAATCTGCATTTACTCATGCTAAAACGTTAGATATAAAATCTCTAAAGTTTAAAGTGGGTGATCACGTACGCATAAGCAAGCATCGGGAGGCATTTTCGAAAGGTTACACACCAAATTGGTCAAATGGGATATTCCACATTAAAGAAGTTAAGATGACAAACCCCTGGACATATTTAATTCAAGACGAAGATAATCAGGACATTCTGGGTGGTTTTTATGAGCAAGAATTACTAAAAGTAAAGCATACCGATGTGTATCTTATTGAGAAGATTTTGAGAAGGAAAGGAAACAAAGTTTATGTGAAATGGTTAGGACTTGATAAAAAATATAATGCATTGATTGATAAAAAAAATATTGTTTAATTAAATTGAAATTAAATTTTAGTTAAATTTGTTTTATTTCTGTTCCTCACTTTACGCTTTAGCTGATACAAATTACAATGTCTGAAAAGTACCTACTCTTATGTGCTAATTAATTTCAAATAAAATTCACATTTGAGACATTAAAATTTTATTAAGTAAAACATCAAATACAATTTTTATTAAAACGTGTCAAATATATTTTATTTCTATGTTCCTCAGATAATATCGAACCTACAATAAGTTACAATCATTTATTCTTTTTTTAAAACGGAGTCTATCTAAGTACCACATCTGAAAGTTACTCCTATGGGCTTGTCTGTAAGCAAAGCTCCACTTCACTAACACATGCACCTTATTGTTCTCTTCCAGAAAAGATATTGTTTTCTTCGTAATATTTTCTTTTTGTTCCATTTTGCTTCAATTTGTTTTCCATTTCTTCAGGATATAAAGCAAGTAATTCCATCATAGTTGAAACATTTTCACTGTTAGGATTTTGTGTTGGACTTATTATATTATAAACATGCGTACACAAGTCGCCACAATCTGCTGAAATATTATTTTGAAATATTTTGAAATATGTATTGAATTCTTGCCTTTTAATTATAGATAATCTATAATCAATAATTTCCTTCAATCGCCACAAATTGTCCAAAGACTCTTGTCCTAAGTATGTGAAGTGTGGGCCATTTTCATCTCCATTTATTCGTTCCATCCAACTAATTGTACTATTGTTAATTAATCCAATTTTCATAAATTTCCAATATTTACTTAGAGTGACGTCTGTTTTATTAGAAAAACATATTTCACACTGTGTTACGCCAGGGGGATGATGAACATAAAAAAACATTTTGGAAAATAAAATAAAGAAGAATGAATTGCGATCTACTGATAGACATTAAGCAGATACTTTCACCACGAAAGCAAAAGCTGTTGTAAAAAAATAACAATAAATAACTTAATTTAAAGATATGTAAAAGTTCATAAATAAGGATATTAATAATACTATATAAAATGTGTAGCTTGAAGACTTATTTTGAATGGTTACAATTATTTGATTCCTATTTTTCCATAAACAGTTATTTAAATCACAATTCCTAACAAATTTCTTATGCTCCACAATAGGATCATCATAACTTAACCAATCAAAAATTTCAATACCACAATAAAAACATTTACAAATATCAGTGATTGAAATATAGTAAAAGCCAGCTCCAGCCAACACTTCTGGTCTCAATCTTCCTTTCCATTTCTTAAAAGTGGAAAGTCGTCCAGCCAACACTTCTGGTCTCAATCTTCCTTTCCATTTCTTAAAAGTGGAAAGTCGTTTTTTATATGTTTTAAAATAACTGTTATCAATTTCTATATTCAAGTTTCTAAGCACATTTTGTGAAAGGCTTATGAAGACTAACTTCGGTTTCAAAAACAACAAATTTAAATACCTTATAATATCTACATAAATATATCTAAATCTTCATGTTCTGCATTCCATTGATACAAAGCAATATCTTGGTGTCCCCAAGCTAATGTATTAAAACTATAGGGAATTTTATACCGCTTATCATCTTCAGAACTCAAAGCCAATTTATTAATTAATTCGGTGAAAACTGTGTGTTGTCTGGATCGAAAAACGTACATTGAACAAAAGGTTTTAGAATGATTTTCAACAACATCTTTATAATGAATAAAATCCAACTGCTTTTTAATGGCACTTTTCTTAACACCTTTTGCTTTTTTTGTTAAACTATTTTCCGTTTTAATACAATATGCTTTTGCTCCAGTACCAAAGAAAACAGTTATGGGTTCACCAGCATATTCATCTTTGAATTTTCCTATAACTGACTTTGTAATAGGCATTTCATGAATATTACCAAATTCATAATTAGATGTATCAAATTTGTGAATATTTTTTATCATGTCAGAATAAATATTTAGAGTTGTGACTTCCAAAATGAACGAATCGGTATCGGTGTATAAAAGTGAAATATTTTCCTGATAAAGAGGTTTTAAAAAATTATAAAAGAAATCATACATTACAGTTTTAGATATGTCTAATATTGAGAAGTCTACATATATTGGTTTATTGTAAGTAACTGGAATCTTTTGCATTTGAATAGCTAATAAGTTTGCAGAAAATATTGTTAAGTCCTTGAAATATGGTTTTGCAATTAAATTCTCAGCACCATCTTTTCTTCTATTTTTTTCCCCCTCTGTAACAAGTCTTACGTCAATTCTCCTATCAACATTTTCCATAGTCTTGCCATAAATACTGTTATTTGCCAACTTGTAAGTATTACGATCAAATTCATTCTTTGAATCATTTCTTAATCTTGAATTCAAGTCTATATATTTTTTCAACCAATCAGATTGAGAAAACTGTAAAACTCTATAACTTTAGTCAACTTGAGTCCATGTTCCAAACATTGTTTTAATAACTGATAGTGAATAACATATTTTGATTTATCATTTAAATTGGGTATTAATTTTATGCATTTAGAATTTGGCGGTTTAAAGTTTTCAGGACAAAACGAAAATCGTTATGATAGGAATGTAGACTTGTAGGATGTTCTAAATCAACTTCTAAAACATATCCCTTATTAGATTTTTTAGAAATATTCATATTAATTAAATCGTTGATTTCTTTATCTGTTAACCAAACAAAATCTCCCGTTGTAATATGCTGTGACATTGCATAACCATACAAATTTGTTGCATCATAATAAATTATGTATTTAGTTGGCTTTAAAGGATCAAAATTTAAAAGAAATGGATTATTAGCTACAGATTTTCTACAAATGCAAGAGCTCGCACCACCGCGAACGCTTTTTTTGAAAAAGTGTAGCATATCTGGATCCGTTAACAATTCTAACTCTATTCCAGTATAACGCAAACACGCCTCCCAGGCTAAACCTGGAAAAGTGTAAAAATGAGCTGGATCGAGCTTATATGTGGATAAATAAGTGCTTCTCAAATTTTTAAAAATATCTGCCAAAAGTAAAGTATCAGAGAGTAAGTAAAGGTCGGAGTATTGACCAAGAGATTCACATTTGAACACTTGCCAAACCTTTACAGCTCTTTGATATTCTGCATCATTGATGTGCTCATCCGTTAAAGTATTATAAAATTGCTCTTTCTGAAGTAAAGTTGTTTCTTCTAATTTTAAATAATCATCAATATAATTGTAAGGAAATACACCTTTTTGGCGAATAAGTTTAAATCTTTCTTCATCATTGAATTTTTTTTTTATTTCATTACATTGTTCATCTTTTAAGCTTTCAGAGAGTTTTGATAAAGAATGGGATAGAAATTGAAAAGAATCAATGAACCTTAACGATATATTTTTTTCTTAGCCTTTTGTGTCTTTTTATCAAAATAGTTATACACATGAATAAGCTTTTCAAATGAAATATATTTTTCTTTGTTTTGTGCGATAACTGTTAGTTGTTCTTTGTTTAAGCATAATTTTTTAAGAAATAGATGAGAATCATAATTACGCAAATTATGCAATATAACTGGAATAAAGTTAGGTATTCTGTAATTTATGTTGCAGAGTGAATGAGCTGGACCTCTATAAAAACCAGTTATATGACAATGATCTGCAACCCTGTCATTTAAAAGAGGTTTATTACAAATATGACAAACTGTTTCATAGTTATGATAAATTTTGTCCAGTTCGTTCAAAGGAATCATCTTTTTAGGAACCTTTAAAAATTTATTGTATATGTTATACACGTCTCTTTCTAAAGAATTTATAAATAATGTATCACAATTTTGACCTCTATATCTTTCAAATTTAGAATAATTATCGTCGAAGGAACATTTAATGTAATAGGCAAATGAATGTGGAATATGTTCATATTGTTTTAAGGTGTATGAAGTATTAGGATTTTTGTCAACATTGTCATTATTTAAACGCTTTAAAATGCATTCAAAATCTGCATACACCACGAAAGGAACTTTCATATGTTTATGATAATTTACAAATTTCAAAATATTATCATATGAATAGTTTCCAAACTTATCTTTTATTAATTCTTTAGAAGGTAGGTTAATTCGTAAATGATCACAATCATAGCTATTGTGTTGTAATAAATTTTCTTCTGTAGGGAAATATTGTAAACAACCGTCGCAAATATATTTTTTTCCGTGATGTTTAGACATTTGTGCAGAAACTAATTTTGATAAATCTTTAATATAGCAATAATGAAAAGTTTTTTCATCGTCATTACTTATTAACAATAAATTGACATGTTGATTTTTTTTATTCAATGAATAATAAAGTGGACCAATTATTTCATACCCCTTTTTAGGATTTATAATTTCTAATCCATATACATTAATAGAAATGTTATTTTTTTCTTCAAAAATCTTAATGTCCTTTAGCAACATTGGAAATTCTATACCTGACATATCCAAAACAGAAGAGTAGTGAAGGTAGGATGAAGTTTCAAAATCTAATCCGCTTGGGTGGTGAAGAGCAGACACAACTGCCCAGGCGAAGCAAAAGTTGTCATCATTCCTAATGTTGATCACATCTTGACGTCTCTTGATCTCTTGAGGAAGTTCGATAAAAGATGAGGCTCTCAGCGGATTGTGCTTGTTAACATTAATTTCCAAATGAAGTAAATTCATCAAAGCCCATCCTGCAGTGTAAAAATTACTTTTTTTATTGCCGTTGTAAAATAGAAAATAAATTCTTTACCTGAATCTCTTTCTGCAAATTCGTCAGCTTTCTGTTCAATAATTGTGCAGATTTGCTCTAAAAATTCTTTTGTCTGATATCCCTGGCAAATGACTTGGAACGGCGCATTAAAAGATTTAAAATCATAGCTGTCGCTGCTGGGGTTAAAATAGAAACCGAACAGTTCCATATTTAGCTTGATACATTTATGTTTCTGCAGTTCTTGATCTATTAGATGTACAATTTTGTATTCCAAATGTTGTTTTGGGGTGAGGAAATCCTGTAAGATATTATTCGTTCCCTGAATGCCGACTTGATAATTTCAACAACTTCCTCCAAGCCTATTTTGGAATTGTTCTTGTGCACACTAGATCGAAGATGTCCACCCCATAGACTTTGATTTATATTTTTCTTGCATTCTTTACAATATTTTACAATATTTGTATAATCTATAAATTAAGAAAAAATATTTTACAAAATAAAACATGAAAAAGAAAATATTCTCACCTTTAACAAGCTTTGGTTGTTTCAACCAACTAGTGAGTGTTGTGGAATTTCCGCAAACATGTTTTTTAATATGTCGCAATAAATTATTTTTTCTAGTAAAGACTTTATTACATGTTACACACTTATGCATTTTTGAAGTTTTCTAGATAATAATAATAAAGTTAATATTGTGCATTTTTATTTAGTTATAGTCAAATTTTGAAAAAAGCAATTGCATTTTTGAAGTTCTCTGGATAATAATAATAAAATTAATATTGTGCATTTTTATTTAGTTATCGTCAAATTTTGAAAAAAGCAATAGAAATTAATTGACTTTGTGAATCCATTTCTTCAAATGAGTCAACTAATTTGTCAAAGGCCTGTTTAACATAATTCACCGTACTTGCGTCTCCCTTTTTAATTGTGATCAAATCAGTTAAATTTTGAATAGCGAAACCCAGACACTTTAGGTTTGCTATTTGTTTTTTATTTTTTTTATTAATTTTAAATTTTTTTTAATAATAAATGATGGTTTCGAAATTGAATTTTGTTCAACTGGCGAATTATTAGGAGATTCCCCCTCCCCTCCCCCTCCCCCTCCCTCTCCCCCCGGACCCCTGAATTCCCGAGATTCAAATCCCGGCTCCCCAATTACCGGCTACCCTTTTCAGGTTAAGATAGGTTAGGTTAGGTTAGGTTAAAAAAGAAGAAAGGAAAAAAAGGAGATGGAAGGAAAAAGGAGAAGGAAGGAAAAGGAAAAAAGGAGATAGACGGAAGGGAGAGAAAGTAGATGTGGTGAGGGTGGGGGGTTAAGGGGGGTCTTAGGTTAGCTAAGTTTAAAAAAGAAGAAAGGAAAAAAAGGAGTAGGAAGGAAAAAGGAGAAGGAAGGAAAAGGGAGAAAAAGAAAAAAGGAGAAAGAAGGAAAGGAGAGAAAGAAGATGGGGTGAGGCTGGGGGGTTAAGGGGGGTCTTAGGTTAGGTTAGGTTAAAAAAGAAGAAAGGAAAGAAAAAAGGAGTAGGAAGGAGAAAGGAGAAGGAAGGAAGGAGAAAAATAAAAAAGGAGAAAGAAGGAAGGGAGAGAAAGAAAATGGGGTGAGGGTGGGGGGGTTAAGGGAGGTCTCCCCCCTTAAGGGGGGTTGGCGGAGCAGGGAGGGGGCGAATACCCCCCCCCGAGGTAAAATGACAAGGAAAGGGACAGTGAAAAAAAAAAAACTTAAGTATTGCAGTAGGATCTGAGAAGGATATCACGCAGGAGTGAAAGTGGTGGTCGATGAGATATATACTTCAGAACAACCACTCGGTGATCATACAGTATCATTCGCTGTAATATCAGTTGTCGCAGCAAATCTATCTATCTAAATCTAAAGTTCCTAACGATGGCAGAAAATATGATTGGAAACGCTGCCCAAATTGAAGAAAATAATGTGGAGATCGCCGCTCAAATTGAAGAAAGAGAAGAAATTTTTATTAACTTGGAAGGCGATTCCATCAGTTATAAACATTCATTTTTAGACAAATCATCTAGGCTTGTCAGAAGATCATTTTTGTTTAACATCGACATTAATTATATTGAGAAAGAGGAAGATGAGGAGGAGGAAGATGATCAGGAAATTGACGAAGGAGTGGACATGGATGGACAACTGCTAAATTTACGAACCGAGGCTGACGTAAAAGTAAGCAAGTTTAGGGCTAGTGAATTATTTAATAATTTTGAAGAAAAAGATGTATGTGTTATACAAAGCTACACTAAAATTGAAAGTCGAAGACTAGGAACATTTGCTATTTGCCTTCCTTGTAGTGCAATTCACATGAGATATTTACGGAGAGGGGAGTCCGATCATGTGAGCTGTCACTACAAAAGAGCTTATGTTGTTAGTGCTTCCGATTTACATTGTGCTATTTGTAGGATACACCTTTTTTTACTAATTCCTGAACCTGCTTGCTTTTATTGCAATAAAAATGAAAAAAAAAGAGATGGAAGATTATGTTGTTAAATATTAATATTAAACATAGCTTGTAAAGGTGATGGGTAGATTATTTTAACAATATTAATTTTAAATATAG